>JAHLJT010009165.1:0-15347 GCA_031308135.1 Acheta domesticus | reverse complement strand
ATCACCGATTTCAAGCCATTGCATACTCTGATACACAAACGTGATAAAGTCGATCTAAATTTACGTATAACAGCAATCTATAACAAAATAATTATACACACTGACAAACGATAGACTATCTTAAACTTCCTCACCAATTTTCGCAAATTCATGACAATGATGCAAGTCACAAAGAAGTCACAATTATGAATGTACACCTTAATTATCTTATGGAATAAATTCTTTCAAGGAAATGTATGTAAAATTGTTATAATAAGCTAACAGTTTCTGAACGTTTGCCCTTATATTAAACGTCCATAAAATCTGCCGAATAAATTAGAATAATAAATATTGGCCTTCTCACTCTTAACAAATTTTTTTTAAATTTAAATAATTCGGCATTGGTCTGACCAAAAAAGGATAAAACTGAATTTCTTTGTAAACTAATGGTGCTAACAACAGTACGAACTTCTTCGCATCATCTTCAAATTTCTGCTAAGCTATGTAATATTATAACCGCGCAATTTCTGTTCATTTTATTACACCTCAGCATCACGTGTAAAACTGTAACCAATCTTAGCGCAAGAGGTACAAAACTAATTATTTTAAAAGTTAATATATCAACACAAACAAAAACAATCCAAAACTACATTCGCTACAGAAATGTTGTCGCTCAACAATGACTAGTAATTCCATCAATTTCAAACTGCCGTAACCGCGGCGTTGCTGAACTGGGACCAGGTATCGCTCGGAAAGACTCGCAGAAGAATAGCAAAAGAAGAAAGCGCACCAGAAATTCGAATTTGCAAATCCGAAGATTAATAGAAACGACTCATTTTCTAAAAAGGAGTCCATCGCTTTATTTAAAAACCTAATAATAAAGAACAGATTTCATTTAGTACACAATTCTCTTTCATCAATATTGTATTTTGTAACCGTCATTTTTTTCGATTATCGAAAATAGACAATTCACCAAGAAATGGGTCCTGCGTCATTTCATAATCGCTTTAGCTCTATTTGAGAGAAAAGAAAAAAAAATGGATGCTTTTGAGAAAATATTTGTTTTTTTAAATTCGACATATTTCACGAAATATTAGGAGAAAACTACCCATATTTTCGAAAAATTGTTCATAACCTCAAAGTTTGGTTCCAATATCCAGTGACATACTAAAAGCTTGATAGTGAAGGCATCGAAAACCTAGTCTTCGGAAATATTATTTGTTCAGAGTTTCTCACTTCGAAAAACATATGTGGAGGCGAGGACCACAAAATCTCGGAAAACCTAGTAAAATGTTTGAAGCTTACAGAGTCAACATTGCAATTAGCACATCGTGTGCTCTTGTAACAACTGCTTCTCCTTGGCTACCCACCATTTTCCCTGAACCATCGATGTCTGCGGTTGCTTCGTAAGTATTCGTTCTCATTATATTCAAGGAATGCAATAACTGGGAGTTGGGTAATGAATTCGTATTTGTCTCCAATATTGAATTTTCGCCGACACATTTCCGGTACTAAAGTATGACGTCCGTGAGCGAATGGCTTATTACAGTGATAAATTGAAATTTCCGTGAATATTCAACAAATTAAGCGAATCGCGAAAAAGCATTGTCCCAAAATTATTATTTTTCCATTACATCACGACTAAAGATGTTATGAGTCGGCTGAATATAAAATCTACTCCAGGTTGCAACCAGCTACCTAAGGCGAAGATCTGGTGATTGTCAGTGCCTCTACAATACTTTGCGCAAAATGTGGGCTGTTCCAAATAAAGCAATTTCTTGCACTTCCCAGTCTTTTGAATGACCTGGAAGTTTAGACAAGTTCTTACTCAAATTTTGCGGAACAAATCCCAGAGCTCCGATAACTATCGGTACGACCTGTGCTTTTACACCCCACATTCGGCTGATCTCGATTCCCAAACTCTTGTATTTAAGACGTATCTCTGCCTCCTTGGTAACGACGTTTTGATCGCAAGGTATTATTATTATTATTATATTATTATTATTATTATTATTATTATTATTATTTCAAAATGTTAGCGACTGAAAGCTGACACAGCCGCTATTACTAAATAGGTGTTGGCGTGAAACCAAAACCAAACAGTTGCGAATATGATATATGTATCCATTTCTATGTACTACCGTTCGTTTACCATATGCATTAGGTAATTCGTTTACCATACGTTAGCCCAATCAAATTAAGTTATTCTTTTAAAAAAATTCTAATCAAGCTGAAATGACGTATAGACCTTCCCTCTGGAGTTTTATGAGATCATTGCGCAAACACAATGAAGGTGAACGCTGACAAGATATGAAAGGTCGAAGGTCAAAACCATGATTTTTGTTTCTCTCTCTATAATATCTCGCTTCCTTTGAGACGTACGTTCTCACAGGTTAATACACAACTTACAGAGTGTAAATTTGTTTACAAAAGGGGTTACATTTTTGTTTTGTTTTTGTTTGTACGGTCTACCGTGTTCAAGTAGAGAAGATGGGCATGCGGTTACTATGAGTATTTGATTAATGCCACAGAAATAGCAGAGCGAGACATTTAATTCACTTCTGAACGCGGTTTACACAGTAATCCCTCACCATTCGCGAGAATTACGTTCCCCCAAAACCTCGCGAATGTTAAGTCTATCCTTTAATGACGAAAGGTGGGTTAGGTTCCTGGAAATTGAAAAACATTTTTTAAAACAAAGAAAAAATCTGTCAATCAATTAGGACAGTAGAACTGATTAAGCGCTACTACAAACAGAATTCACAATTAACATTCAAAAATGGAAAAATAAAATAATGCTTGAAACTTATTTCAAAGTTGAAAATGATTGGATATAGGACTTGCTTCTTTTTGTTGTTGTTGGTGTTGTTTTATCACCTTTCTCGCAGTTTTAATATCTAAATACGGAAGAGTTCCTGCTTCCATTCTCTCTTAAATTTCGATGTTATTTCCATGTTTGGATCACATTTGAAATGCCAGTTCCACCAGAGCTTGTTGACTTTAGAACGCCATCAACAGTTTTGACATTGAAGTTGCCCCAGGATGCAGTTTCGCTTCCGTTACTTCATCATTACGTCGAGGAGGTTTTCTTCACTGATGATTTCCCGAAGCTTCTTTACAATGAGCTCATTATAATGAGAGTTGCCCAGATACCCAATGGGCTTTTCTGTTCATTTGAGCAAAACCCTTACCTCGAATTTCACGCAACTTAATTGAATTATTTTACAATTTTGTTATTGTATAAATGTTAATTGACATTTCATCTGGAAATTTTTGAAGAAAGTTATACTTCGAGCTCCGAGGTCTGCAGACTTCGTTTCCCAGATGATGATGCTAGAGGAAATGAAATGTGCTCGCTTTCAAAGAAAACATAGTACGACCAAAAGACCCACTCGCGAATGTAGAAGTCGCGAATGTTAAAACCGGGAGCATTTCTCCAATCGCGAATGTTGGGAACTCGCGAGTAGCGAATCCGCGAATGTCGAGGGATTATTGTACAATAAAAACAATTACGAGAAATACATTTGAATTCTTTTTATATTTTTTTTTATTAGAAATTATGAATATTTTCTAGACCATTTATATTTTGTCACTGAGGGATAAATAACAATTCGTCTGTGAAACATGGTTGTATTCTAGAGTAGAAGGTAATAAAGAATTCGTTTCCGTCCCCTCCTTTTGAGGTGGAACACAAGGCGCGTTTTTATCCATGGTTTTCCCGACAGACCCAATCCATGCTGTTACTGGAATTGTATGCACAACCTTTCGGTGGTGGACGCCGAAAATTACTCGGCCTATTCTTGAATACCGACACCTGTCCACTTCCAGTCATTCGAGTTCAGTTTTTGACACAGTAGACAATGTCATCGCCGCTGCCCATTGCATTTGACATTACAATTTAACGCCAATTAGAATTTTGCCCAATTCGGTTATACTTGATTTTTGCGTAATTAGACCAGATCGTTTTGAAAAGTGCCAGTATCATCCTTTTGTTGCACACATCCAGAAATCTGTGGGTTAATGAATTTCCAAGAAATGTCTGGTCCCATCAAAATTCATACTCTCGTTTCTACACGAGAGCTTATGCAATTTAATCAGTTTACTTATTATATTCTTATTATATACCTCGGTACATTTCCAGCCAAAATGTATATGAGATATAAAATAATAGGATGCTTGACACCAAAAAGTGTTGAATTTTTTTTATGCATACTCTATAGCAGGACTGTGCAACATACATGCCTTATGGGCCCCATACCAAATTCTAGTGAAGCCGCGGGCCGCATCGTAATTGAAAGTGGTTCTTACCCTAACTACTGAGATTATAAGAAACAAATATATATAAGATACGACTTTTATTTCAACATACTTTGTTCGGGGCTACTATACACTTAATGTTCATGAGTGGACTGTATGAATGGCCTGTATTGATGAAGTACAGTAGTCCCGAAACCCTTCGATAGCTCTTGGGATTGGCGCAGGAGTGCAGGATGCATACACGAGCAAATTTCCAGCACAAACAATATTTAATAAGTAAATGCACAGTATTCACACAGTAAATGCACAAGAAGCACAGAATTAAGATGAAAATTTCTCTTGGTGCATTAATACACCTGTCCAAGCGTAGTTATTGTAGTGACACCTTAGACCGCCGTGGCTACCTTGCGCCGACCAGAAGCAGCCGCGAGTTACATAGTTCAACCAACATTGCGGGCGCAAACCCACGCAAGAGCGACAGACACAATTAAAGCGTGCACTGCCACGATTAAACAATTTATGTGCGAGCCGTATGCAGCTCATTTGCACGATTATACCTTCTTTACACGCTACTGCACGGAGCCCTGAACACACGCGTCTATCTTGCACGGTGTCTTTCTGCGGACTACCGAATTCGGTTAACCCGAATTCGGTTGGGGCAGAGACGTTAGGAAAGGGCTCTCACGCGCGGCAGAGGTGGGGATGGCGATGGCCAATTACCATTTGCCATTTGATCTAGATTTGCAATGATCTGGCGGTTTTTTGTCCGTTGCTCCTCCAACGGACCAAGCTGTGGGGGCGAGATGGGCAGGCGGACACGTACGAGCGGCCACGCCCGTCCGTTGCCGTCCGTTGAAGAATACGCGGAACAGCGGATGTGAGGGCGATACGTGATACACCTGCTCAACGGCCGCGCTCTGCCGATTACGCAATTCAACTGTTCTGCCTTGCTTGTGAAATAAACGTATTTATTTCTGCTTTGCTGTGGGCCCGAACATACTTAATGCACATACGACGAGAAAATGAATATTACAGTTATGTAATAATAAAAATGCATAACAGAATAACTAAAAAACGTATTTGGTTATTAACCATTTTCCAAAGCAGTCGCGGGCCGCACAAAAAGATCCGGAGGGCCGCCAGTTGGAAAGCCCTGCCCTACAGAATGCCGGTAAAACAAGACACCGAATAATCTACGTTACACGTTCACGTTTTTATCAAAATGAATTTATTTGGGATACCTACTAGTTTGACATAACGTAAATTGAGTGCTGTGCGGACTTCTGTAATAACACAGCAGACGAGAAAATAAGCATAAAGCAAAACATACCGAGTCGGGTGGTGTAGGTGAATGGAACAAGTTATTTCATGTTAAATAACAGTTCGAATGAGGGAGGAGGAACCAAATAACAAAACAATTCTGTCGTTGGCGAGTTCCCGTCATGTAGGGTTACTCTTACGTCGATAAATAATATAACCCGGCAGTCAACAGTCACCACAAACAAGAATAATGAACAACATCTCCGTAAGAACATTTATTGTATTTAAGAACATTTTATTGCTCACTTTTTGGCAATGTTCTAGATCAGTGTTCTCAAGGTTTTCTACTAGTGACAGTGGCACCCGTCGTGGCACCGTGCCATGCCGTGAGCGTCTCTGCGCCACTAGAGTCGGGAGAGGAAACAATTAGTAAATCCAACATTTTACAATAGGGATGGCGTTGTCTCTTGTGGCGGGGTGATAAATTGCGTGGAGGTGCGATTTCGTCGTGCCACTCGTGCCACGGACTCCCGCTCGTGGCATCGACCTTGACAACACTGTTTTAGATCACCAAAATCCGCCCCTAATCATTAGTCTCGTAAATGTAGTACATCATTTTATTCCGGGAGATGGCCACGAGCCTTCCGCGCTCGTAACTGAGATCCGCCGCCGATCTACACGCTGGCTTGGGGGTTTTTCCCCATCCAGGAACGAGTCCTTCGTCCTTAAAAATCCACGGCTTCGGTTGGGTTTAAACCCGCAAACTTGGGTATAACAGTCCGAAGATCTGACTAGTTCAGAGGCGTTATTTAGGCTTGAGGGACTTTTACATGCATCAAATCTACTAACATGGGACAGCCGGCTTTACTTCCCCTCCGAAGGAAGGCATACGAAGGATTTTGTCTCCCTTACAAATCCAGGGCTTCGATCGGGTTTGAACTCGTAAACTTGGGTATAACAGGCCGATACGCTAGCCGTTACACCATCGACTCCGCTGCTCTGGCATTCGCTTGGGGTTGATCGAAGAAAGCACGGAAAACTACCGATGAGAGCAGCCGGCCGCTAAAATTCTCCTCCAGAGATTTGACTTGAGCTCAGAGGCGTCATTTAGTCTTGAGATATTTCACATGCAGTAAATCTACTCACACGGGACAGCCGGCTTTACTTCCCCTCCGAAGGAAGGCGAGGATTTTGTCTCTCTCACAAATCCAGAGCTTCAATGGGGTTTGAACCCGCAAACTTGGGTATAATAGTTCGATACGCTAACCGTTACACGACCGAACACTAATTTCAGCCACGTAAAACGAACACCGACCTGGTTAGTAGTTTGAGGAAGGCAAAACGCTTAGGAACTTAGCAAAGGAAACGCCTCAGTTCGTCGCTAGATGGCAAGCATGGCATTAGGAGAGCAACCTGTTACACTCCGCAATCCCCCCCCCTCGAAATTACTGTGTCTGTGAAGGGATCTCGTGAGAAGTCTCCTCCTGAGCAGAACCTCGCGCACCCACACCACAAAACAGCCACGATTAACAAAATACAACCGCGCGCTTCCTAAAGAAGCTAGCGCGCCATTCACCTTTCAGAGCATAGAAACGCCTGCCTATTATGACACCTTTCTACAAAGAAGGGACGTTGCAACAAAGAAAGGTAATTTCTGAGGACCTCTTCGTTGCAGCAATTATCACCGTCATTATACTGTCGGGGACGGCGTCTTTCGTGTGCTGATGTTTCCAACAGGACATTTCGATGGCTGGGAATCCGAGTGTTTTAAATCTTTTTTTTTTAACGAAATGAAATTTCTGTTTCTTTGTATTTATGTCCTTGTCTACATGTGTGAATCAAATGAAATTATAAATATTCCACTCTGTAAGCTTGAAACAAACCCATTCCTTTCTTACCCACTATACACGAAAACTTCAAATTGTTTTACTGAAATGTATTCGCAACAGTCTGGTTCACAGCCTTCGATTTGTCATCGTGTTCGAAGGAATATCTAACTGGATGCGGGTAGGAAGAACTTCTGCCTCAATCGAAGTGTGGATTTTTTGAGATGTTAGCGGGGCGATATCTACAGTGTTTCTTCTTTCACACCAGTTCATATGACAGACGACAAAAAATGCGTCTCCAAGATCCGCTCCTCCACGCTCTAGCAGACCCAACGAATTCTTCCCACATTTATTATGGAATGCACTTTGCATACTCACAGTCGTATGTCAGCGGGCAAAAGTCATGACCGTATGAGTATTAATGTTGCACCATTACAACCGACGTTAACGACTTCCTGCCGGCTTGCCTTGCCAAATGAAATGGAACATTCTCTTTTGTGCAGTGGAAAAAAATAACGGTTAACCCTTACAATATCACTGGGATTTGTTAAACCTTCCCCCTCGAAAAAAATCTGTCAACATCACATTCGAGTTTTCGTTTCATAGATACGCTGATCATTTTTACTTTCAACTGGCGTCGCTGACCGAATTCCTTTACTACGCTCCAAGAAGACACGGAGCGAATTCGAGACTTCGCGAGTGCCTGTTTGGGTGACCGTTTGGGAACGCCGACATCTAACATCGCCGAGACCCTGACCGAAATGACGAAAGGCATGTACGACGTGACGACACTCGCCAAAAATAATAACGGACGAGTACTCCATACCAGCGCTCAACACCCAACAAGGGACAGAGACATGTTGCGTCAACGAAGACGCACCAAATTTAAAAATATTCCCTCCCTATACTATAGTGTTAGTAGCACCTCAACTTACTCTCTCGAATTGTCGGAGTTGAAAACAAGTAACAATAAACAGAGGCTATTGATATGGTATCACGACTGCTCACTCCATTTCAGTTTCATTTCTTCTAATGTGATAGCGGTCATAAAAGTGGCCTGCCGTTTAATTCTTCGAAGAGAACCTTGCTTACCTTAAATTCCTGGTACCGTAGAATATTAATACAGGAAGTCAGGGTTATCGATTTGTCCCGTAACACGCGAATGTTTGAGTTGCAACCGGCATCTGAACCCAGCGCTTATTGCAAGTGCCACCACTTGTTTATTCATGGTGTTTATTCATATTGTGCAAAGAATGCCAAATATGCGAGGTTTTGAGCTTCTACCACAGAATGGATTGACAAATTACGTACAACGTCTACACAAGAAAATGGAAGATCGTTGTCGGTAATCAACAATTGAGAGAATTAGCGTTTAACATTTTTTAAACGTTTATTTTTAATCAAAAGGAGATTATTTTAAAAGCATTTATAAAGATAATAAATAACTAAAAAGGCAAATTAAAACTTAGTTAAAACGTTTTTTTCATAATTCGTGCACACGTATTAATCAACTCTAAAGGATTACTTTTTTCAAGGAAGAAACAGTAGTCGCTTAACAGAAATTGCAAATACCATTCGCTTCATTCGAACAACTTAATTGACAATTACTAATATAGTATTTTAACTGTTACAAAATGTAATTACGGAAATTTTTCCATTCAGAAACTAAACATCGAGACCGTAAAATTATCGAGTACTGGACATACACATGTTTTTAAAAAATTCGGTTCCAATAAATCGATGTTTAAAACATAGATGTTTTAAACACACTCGAATCGATATCGAATCCACATTCCAAAGATAGTTAACGCTGGAGAAAGGGGAGCGGAGATACCCAATTTTGTCAGGATGTCAAAGGATGGAAGGACGCGTGTGTCACGCATAACTCAAGTTTAGCTTTTGAGCTCAAACACGGTTAAATACGTCAGAAGTAAGATCTACTTGTTCTGTTTCGGAAATAACGATTTTTTAATTTTGGGAATGATAATATACCCCGAGTAACATTTTCAAAATGCTCTGGAAAATGGCTGCAATATTGTCTTTAATTGTTTTTGCTCGTACAGAAGAAAACGTGTATAAAAATGATACTGCATTAAAACCGCTGAAATTTTGAAAATTGCAAAATTTCAAATATTTTAGGCGCAACAGTACACATTAATAAATTTCAAATGCATGTCGTGTAAATGACATTTTGAGTGATACTAAATTTTAACGCGGAAAAATCTCGAAACATTGGATTTGAGTGGTTGCCTTTTCGTACCGGGTCACCGATTTGAATGAATTTATTACTGAATTTATTTACAAATATATACATTTATAATTGATTTGTGCACATTTTGTTCATCAATTTTTAATGAAATATCTCTTTTAAAATATGAATTAAATTCATTATTTTGTAAATCGTTATCAACATGGTTAACAATATTTTCGTTTTTATGAACTAGTGCCATCATTTTTTGTTGACAAAAACAATTGGGGCTCACAATCCAGAGGGGGGACACATAGCTGGGGGGGGATAAAGAGTTTTTCTGGCGAAAATTCGCCGTTTTCTGGCTCACGATTACAAAACTTTCTGTTCTCACCAAGTATTGGTACAAGGAGAGAGAGAGTAAAACAAATTTCGACCAAGCGTGGTAAAAAATGGGTCAGCATGTACGAGCTCCGAGATCTGCCGGGGCTGTCTCCTATCGTTGGAGGCACACCAACGGAAATCGCTTATCTGCCGATAAGCTTTCATTGAGAAGTCGCCTCCCATTGTCCGAGTGACGGTGGCAGGGCCCAGCGCTTGCGTAAGCTCTCTCACACACGAGTCCGTCTCTCTCTCTCAATGGCCGTCGTAACAACACGTCCGCCTTCATCGACGCTCCTCACGCCTCCATTGAGGGGCGATCCAGGAGGCTATTCCCCCCTCGAACGTCACAGTACATCAGTGCTCCGCTCTCTCGGTTTACTCGGCGCGTGAATCACTTGGTCCACTCCGCGCTATCGCTGATAAGCGAAGAATGTACTCGGGGGAGATGACAATTTCTTGGCCGAGTGAAGAACAAGCGATCGTGAATGGAACGAGGGAGGGGGGGGGAGGGGACACAAGACGAGAGGCGGAGGCGAATGTCATCACAGCAAACTGTTTACTAGAGAACGTCCCCCGCAAGGTCACGACGCCACAGCCCAGTGCCACTTCCTGGCGCTGCGTGTTGGTTGCACTTGAAGTCAAGTGCGCCGGCCAAGCAAGCACCCTTCCCTTTCTTCGAACTCAATCATTTTTCGCCACAATTTCAGTCAACTATAAAGAAGGAATCTCCCCCCCTCTCCTCTCTCTCACTCACTTTATATATATATATATATATATATATATATATATATATATATATATATATATATACACACACACACATACACATACATAAAAGGAAATGTGCGTATGTGTGTCGCACGTACACACAAAAACTACTCGATCGATTTCGTTGAAATGTTCACATTTTGTTCTTATTAGTAATAGGAGTGCTTAAAGTGTGGTTTGAGTTACATTGGACATGTGAGGGCATTCTTATCATGATTCATTCGTTCATGACGACTCAAGCGCCCCTGAACCCTGCAACCCGCAGCACAGTCAAGGATTAAACGCGTCTTCACTACCTATTGTGGCCCTATTCTGCTTCTGCGATTGGAGGGGGAAGGTTCGGTGGGGGGGTTGGTTCCGCCGAACCGAAGCCCTCGACCAACAAAGGGACTGCAGCAGACTCTTGGCTGTCTCTTCCGAGAAACCCGCCGCGACGAGTGTCCCAGTGGGAAGTCCGCCATTTAAACCAATGCTTTGCTAGCTGTGGCGCGGCGCGTTATCGGTGTCCCACACGGGCTGTTCGTAGGGAGCACCACTGCAGCGCGACTAGGACACACGTGGGAAGACCTCCATTTAAACCAACGCTTTACTATCAGTAGCGCCACTCGGTAGCGCTGCTGAGTGTCTGCGTGTGAAGGTGCCCCTTAAACCAATGCTTTGCTATCAGCCGCGCCACTCGGTAGCGCTGCCGTGTGCGTGTGAAGGGGCCCTGAAACCAATGCTTTGCTATCAGTCGCGCCACTCGGCAGCGCTGCCGTGTGCGTGTGAAGGGGCCCTGAAACCAATGCTTTGCTATCAGTCGCGCCACTCGGCAGCGCTGCCGAGTGCGTGTGAAGGGGCCCTTAAACCAATGCTTTGCTATCAGCCGCGCCTCTCGGTAGCGCTTCTGAGTACGCGTGAAGGGGCCCTTGAACCAATGCTTTTCTATCAGTCACGCCACCCGGTAGCGCTGCTGAATGCGTGTGAAGGGTCCTTAAACCAATGCTTTGCTATCAGTCGCGCCACTCGGTAGTGCTGCCGAGTGTCTGCGTGTGAAGGGGCCTTAAAGCAACCCTTTGCTATCAGACGCGCCACTTGGTAGCGCTGGCTGAGTGTCTGCGTGTGAAGGGGCCCTTCAACCAATGCTTTGCTATCAGTAGCGCCACTCGGTAGCGCTGCTGAGTGTCTGCGTGTGAAGGGGCCCTTAAACCAATGCTTTGCGATCAGTCGCGCCACTAGGTAGCGCTGCTGAGTGTCTGCGTGTGAAGGGGCCTTTCAACCAATGCTTTGCTATCAGTCGCGCCAGTCAGTAGCGCTGCTGAGTGTCTGCGTGTGAAGGGGCCCTTAAACGAATGCTTTGCTATCAGCCGCGCCACTCGGTAGCGCTGCTGAGTGCGTGTGAAGGGGCCCTTAAACCAATGCTTTGCTATCAGTCGCGCCACTCGGTAGCGCTGCTGAGTGTCTGCGTGTGAAGGAGCCCTTAAACCAATGCTTTGCTATCAGTCGCGCCAGTCGGTAGCGCTGCTGACTGCGTGTGAAGTGGCCCTTACACCTATACTTTGCTATCAGTCGCGCCAGTCGGTAGCACTGCCGAGTGTCTGCGTGTAAAGGGGCCCTTAAACCAATGCTTTGCCATCAGTCGCGCCAGTCGGTAGCGCTGCTGACTGCGTGTGAAGGGGCCCTTAAACCAATGCTTTGCTATCAGCCGCGCCACTCGGTAGCGCTGCTGAGTGCGTGTGAAGGGGCCCTTAAACCAATGCTTTGCTATCAATCGCGCCACTCGGTAGCTCTGCTGAGTGTGTGCGTTTGAAGGGGCCCTTAAACGAACGCTTTGCTATCAGTCGCGCCACTCGGTACCGCTGCTGACTGCGTGTGAAGGGGCCCTTAGACCAATACTTTGCTATCAGTCGCGCCACTCGGTAGCGCTGCTGAGTGTCTGCGTGTGAAGGAGCCCTTAAACCAATGCTTTTCTATCAGTCGCGCCACTCGGTAGCGCTGCTGACTGTGTGTGAAGGGGACCTTAAACCAATGCTTTGCTATCAGTAGCGCCACACGGTAGCGCTGCTGAGTGTATGTGTTAAGGGGCCCTTGAACCAATGCTTTGCTATTATTCGCACCCCTCGGTAGCGTTGCTGAGTGTCTACGCGTGAAGGGGCCCTTAAACCAATGTTTTGCTATCACTTGTGCCACTCGGTAGCACTGCTGAGTTTCTGCGGGTAAAGGGGCCCTTAAACCAGTACTTTGCTATCAGTTGCGCCACTCGGTAGCGCGGCCGAGTGCGTGTGAAGGGGCCCCTAAACCAATGCTTTGCTATCAGTCGCGCCACTCGGGAGCGCTGCCGAGTGCGTGTGAAGGGGCCCTTAAACCAATGCTTTGCTATCAGCCGCGCCTCTCGGTAGCGCTGCTGAGTGTCCACGTGTGAAGGGACACTTAAACCAATGCTTTGCTATTACTCGCGCCACTCGATAGCGCTGCTGAGTGTCCGCGTGTGAAGGGGCCATTAATCAAATGCTTTGCCATCAGTCGCGCCAGTGGGTAGCGCTGCAGTCTTCGTGTGAAGGGGCCCTTAAACCAATGCTTTGCAATCAGTCGCGCCACTCGGTAGCGCTGCTGAGTACGCGTGAAGGGGCCCTTAAACCAATGCTTTGCTATCAGTCGCGCCACTCGGTAGCGCTGCCGAGTGCGTGTGAAGGGGCCCTTAAGGTGTCGGTCGGAGGGCGGGCGGCGGGGGCTCTTCCCGGCGGGAGGGCGCCCGCCCCCGCCGGCGGACGTGCGTGAGCGCGGCGTCGGGACGGAACGGGACGGAAGCCCCCCACTGGGGAAGTGGCGGCAGCGCCCGCCCGGACACTGCAATTGCAACACGGGGCAGGGGGAGGGCTGCGCCTCGTTCCCCCACCCTCGCCACACACTTCAGCCTTCGCTATTGTCTTTCGTGTAGAGTACAGTGGGACGTCGAATTCCGAACGTCAATCATCCGAAATGTCAAAGATACGAACTCATACTTTCTCGAACCATTATTTTTTTAATTGGCTACCGATAACTCTACGTATTCATTTTCTTTCTGTAATTATGAATATTCAGAATGATTCCCGATATGTTTGACAATGATAAAATATTAACGATCATCTGACTTCAGTGAACTTTGACAAGGCCTACAATAAATGCTTAAGAACTCAGATTGCTTATTATTAACAGAAAAAAAAACGCTCTTCACCACTTTTAAGTGCAAGAGAACTAACGGTACATTGTCAAATAACCGATCGTAAATGCTTAACAGCTGTCACCCACTCGACACTGAAAATGAACGTGAACTGCAATGTCACGTTGAAAGAATGGCACAAAAATGTAATAGAGAAGTGAAAGAGTAGTGCAAGAGCTAGAGGATGGTTGCGGGGTCTCACAACGGTATCACAACGTAAAGTGTGATTTTTTACAACTTTGCTCCTCAAGCCCTTGTGGCCACGATGGAATATCACACGGCATTTCGCGTCTTTCTCGGTCATGTTGCTAGACGTCGCACGATCACAAGCACTGCTCGTTACGGTCACGATCGTGCGATACCTAGCGGCACGACCGAGAAAGACGCGAAAAAATCATGGCATATTCCATCGAGAAGACGGGCCTTGAGGGGCGCAGTTATAAAAATCGCACTTTAGAAGAGACCCGCCAGCACCGTGGGTGAAAGTGTGCGTTGAGGGGATGTGACTCATGCCAGAGTTCGAACGGCGGGGCGGAGCGGCGCGGGGGCGGGGGCGGGGGCGGGGGCGGGGCAAAGCAGGCAGATGCAAAGGCTGCTCATAATGCGGGCGCCCACCGGAGGTAGACGAACGGGAAATCCGGATGCTCCAACTCGTCCGTCGACTAGTAGGCTTTCTAACCCGCGCTCGCCACTACATTGCATTGTGACGACCGACGTCACCTATCTCGCGGACTCGGGTGATGTTATTCTAGTCACAGCGGTAGTGTACGTAGAGAGCTGTACTGTGCAAGCACAGTTTCATGTGCCTCCCTCGCACTTGAACGGTTGTCTAATGTACAGATGTTGTTTGCAAACTCTACCAATACCTTCTATTACTTAACAGAAGGACCGGGAGAGATGGCTCTGTGCATCAACCTGATGTCACTGCAGTCCCTCAGGCCGGGAGGTCCTAGGTTCGAGTCCCGACGGCGGCAGGTTTTTTCGACACTAGCTTGTCAGCAAGGTCGAATTCAGTCGCTGTCTGGAGGAGAATTCTAGCGGTCGGCTGTTCTGATCGGTAGTTTTCCGTGGTTTCGCCGATCAACACCAGGCGAATGCTAGAGCAGTACCCTAACAAACGGGCCACGGACCGCGCGCGATCTTTCCTTCCTCTTCCTTGTCCTATCCTCTCCTCTTACAGACAGACACACACACACTTACACTAAAACATGCACTACACATGCCGGGAGACCGGTCGGGAGCTTACAGCTTGTCCCGGCTGGGGTGGTGCCCCGCTGGTGGGAGGTACGTGGTTGAGGGGAAACCCGGCTAGTCGATGGTAGGTCGGCGCCAGGTCTCGCCATCCAGCGGGGAAAAAGATCGTAACTCCCGAAAAAAAAATACGCACTGCACTTACGGGACTAATGACCTAAGTAGTTGACGCGCCAGGAAACACGAATGAATCAATCAAACTGAATACCAATAAGAACATTTTGAGTTACCTTCAGACACCACCGAGCACTAACAC
>JAHLJT010009164.1:0-36980 GCA_031308135.1 Acheta domesticus | reverse complement strand
TATGACGAGTAGATATGGTATATGCAGATGCACATGTCTTCCTGAGCTCCAGATTTCCCCCCTTCTTTTCCTTTTCTCTTACTACACACTATTATGAATGAAGGTAAATGCAGCATTTTAATTTAAGAAATAAGAAATGTTCTCTTCTATGGGAAAGAACTGCCAAGCGATATTAAATTTTGATTTTGAATACACTGCTAACAATAATTAATACTTCACTCCTATCACAGATAGGAAAAGGTAGCTCAAGAATACTTGGGCAGAGTGTAGTTACATTTACTGTGCAGAATCAAAGCAAGGGGACCATTTCAGCATTTGCTCAAAGGATCAAGGGAAACTGGACTAAAACCCTGATCGAGTTGATGTCATTATTCTTACAGCTGAATTACAATATTTGTAATTAATGATAGTAGTAGTAATAATATTAATAATAATAATATTAATAATGATAATAACAATAATAATAACAATATAATAATAATAGTATTTGTTGAGAAATTATTTAATAACATTATTGTTAACAGAGCCTAATGTATCTGTCAAATTAAGGGTGAAGGAATAGAATTTTGATCAGGCATTCTCCTTCTACATCAATCCACCTGCAATTTAATACATCAGGAGGCAGGACAGGATAAGCTAGTTCTTTTTTTTTTGCTTCAGCTTGAACAGTCAACATGAAACAGAGTCAAATGGGATAAGAATTTTGTTTATTTATATTTTTTTAAGGGAAGTAGAGTTGTGATTTGTAACAATAAGTTTTTATTGATTGTGTATTCTTCATTGCATCAAGAAAGGTTCCATTAATTATAGACAATCAGATCATGTGATAATAAAATATATTTAATACAAAGTTGAAGAAAAACAAAGTTTTACAGGTTGGAGTTTCACAACCTTTCAGGGATCATTTGTCTCCATCATCAGGTACATTTTGGCTTTTATTAAATATAAGTTTTACGTTTGTGAATAGTAAGTAAACAAACGAATAGAATTCTATTCTTCACAATGGAATACGTCATGGCATTTCGCGTCTTTCTCGGTTGTGTCTCTAGATGTCGCATGATCGCGACCGTTTCAAGCAAGCTTTTTTTTTTTTCGAGATTTTCGAATTTTTTCTGTAAAATTAGAGTGCAGGTAATATTCGAGGGTGGGGTATGTTCCAGAATATATGGGTAATAAAAAATACAATAAAGAATAATAGGGCTGACCATGATGGTTATTTCCACCATGGGGTTGACAAACTCAAATCTTTCTCAAAACTCCCAAGTCCTTTGTTGCTTTCCCTAAAAGGGAAATAGAATATGGCCTGTGACCCTAATAAACTGCTGAACAAGAAAAAAAATCAATAACAAAAAAACCTTAAAGAATAAATTTAAAAAATCAATAATCAAACAATTGTTTCCTTCTCAAGGTATATATATAACAAGGATTGATAAAATCTTATTTTGATACGTTTAGGCAATTAATGAAATGCAAATTATCCAAAGTAGTCACACAAAAAACAAACATTAAAGATTGATGTTTATCTAAGTGTTAAATGTATAAATCAATTAATTAACAATAAAATGAGTACATCATAATTATATATCATACAATTATGTATGTATTTTATGCACAAACAAATATTAGGCCTACTGTTAAAAAATATATAATACAGAATTTTAATTTTCAAAATTAAACATGAGTTGAATGTTATAAGTAACAATGGAGTTGAAATGTTATAAGCAACATATGGAAATTATAGAAATAAAAGTTATTTCATTATAAATAACACTTATAAACAAGCTATAGATATCTGGCACGGTATTTACTTTTTTCAGAGTAGTTTTTCATGTTGATTTCAAATCAGAAAACAGTTTTGGTCAAGTTTTTGAGATATCTATGAAAATTAATTTTCATGGAACACTGTTCATCAATTTTTTCGTCCCCATGTTTTTTGTATATTTTCACACAACACCATATAATATGTTCGTCATCTGTGAAAATATGTATATTTTAGGTATTACTTTAAAGCATTTACAATATCGCATTACTAATCTTTCATTTGTTTCTTTTTATTTTCATTATTCTGTCACTCGCACATCTATTCATTGCATGAGTACTCACATTCTGGATGCACTCATAATTTAGTTTTGTTCATCTTCTATTATTTACGTTTTTGTACAATAACTAAGAGGAATGCATGAAGAAACACTTGTTAACACATTTTAAATATTGCACATCACAAGTATAAATTGTGTTTCTTTGGTAAATTGACCATTCTCTTACCTCTTACTTACCTCTGACGAGGTAAAAAACAAGTTCTGCTGTTTTATTTGCAAGTAGGACAGCAGAGATAGAAAAAAACACTACCTAAAGAGAAATTGGCCTATCGAACTAGAATGCATCCAAGAAATAAAACTGTCCTTTGTTTGCCATTGATTTACCCTGACAACGTACTCAAGCTACCACTTCAGATCAAGTTGGGAATCATGAAAAATTTTGTGAAGGCACTAGGCTACAATTCAGATGCTTTTTGGCAAATGTGCAACAAGCTTCCAGAGTTGAGTTATGTGAAAGTGAAAGAAGACGTATTCACAGGTCCACAAATAAGGAAGGTAATTGCTGACAGCCACTTCCAAGACTTATTGAATCTTACAGAAAAAAAGTGCTTGAGGGGTATTCAAATAAGTTGCAGCCAATTTCCTTGGAAATTATAAATCTGCTATATGTTGTGAAGAAGTGCATGAGTGCCTACAAGAAGCTGGGTGTCAACATGTCCCCCAAAATTCATCTCCTCGACTTGCATCTTGACTTCTTCCCCAAAAATCTAGGTTACGTCAGTGTCAAACATGATTTTCACCAGGAAATCTCGGTGATGAGTAACGTATCAGGATCGATGGCATGCAGCAGTTAGCTGACTATAGAAAAAAAATACCACTGGATACTTCAGCACAATGCCAAATGCTCATTACAAATGTAAATCTGCAGCCATGAAATTTAAACCAAATACAACTTAGATTAAGCATTTTCAGTACGTATGGATTTTATATGTGAATTATATATTTTAAAATATATATTACTACACAGTATGCATGCCATGTGCTTCAATCTCACTGTTTTCTAAGCTAATTCCATGTTCATTAGTACTTCATGTAACAAAAAATGCTCTAGTGAAATATAAATGAATCTAAAAAACGATGGGTGATATTTAGGTATGCATATTTTGAATCAGCACATTTCACTTATCATAGAATAAGTGTTAGATACCAAGATATCCGCCAACTTTTAACATTGGTTTTTCAGTGTAATTACAGAATTATTATCAGCCTTTTATGATAGGTATTATTAATATGGTATTAATAATAAGAATGTATTGATTTTGATTAAAAAATCTGAATGTAATATGAAAACTTTTTTACTGTATTCCTAATATATTTTGCTTGCCAAATGGTATTGAATATTTTGGGCCCTCTGTGTTGCAAAACATAGGCATATTAGCATTCTCAAGAAGGATTAGATTACCATAGTGGCAGAAATGAATGTTTGATTTAGTGGGCTAGGTACTTGATCTTTGGACATCTTTCACACAAGTAAAGGCTTAAAGGCATACAAAACCTCAGTGGATTATAAATTATGAAACTGAATTTATCCTACACGTTCAAAGCCTGTAAATCACAACTTATTTATTGAGAGAATTAAGTAGAAAGTATTCTGTTCCACAAAATGTTTTTATATTATAGCAAAAAAATCTGTTTCCTTTTCTGATGAAACAATCTCTGAAAATGTCTGGTCTGAATGGGCAAGACCTCCGAAGTGTCAGTGTGGTGGCAATCTCGGGTAGAAGGGCTGCAGGTTCACATCCCGCTTTCACTTGTAGGCTTAACCCTGTATTATACCACAAACACTCTTGCTTCATATTTGCTTCATTTTCTCCATTATTTTTCTTCATCTTCTTCTTATAATTTTTCTTCTCATCCTCCACTTCTTCTCCTCTCCATCCCCTTCTTCCCCCTCCTCCTCCACCTGTCCAAAGGTGTTCCAGCTAATATTGTGGCCTGACAACTGCAGGGGTCGCTCCAATACATCGCATAAACGTCGAGCGGGTTGCCGAAATAGTTGACGGCGATTTGGGGTACTTAACAAAATTTATTAACAGATAAAGGTCTGTTGAAATGCATAATCTTGACATATGCCTCCCAAAGTGCTACCCTAACAGTTCAAAGTCGCGTATTCTGAACATCTCTATAACATACCCCAAACACGTACATTTACAAAAAAAATCTCAGCATAATAATATAAGTAATTATTAATACCAACATTGATTGATTAGTGATTCCGAGCGCGTCAACTGCTAAGGTCATTAGTCCCGTGAGTGTAGTGCATGTGTTTTATCCTCGTGGGATGGCGGTGATCTTCCCCCGCTAGATGGTGAGATCCAGCGCCGGCTTACCTCTCGGCTAGAGCGGTTTTCCACAACCTGGTACCTCCCACCACCAGGGTACCGCCTCAGTCACATGTTTTCGGTATCAAGGACTCACAATTTCTGAAATCTGACAACATAACGAGTTAGAAGGAGTAATTTACTACATATTAGAACAGGATTTATATACTTTTTCTCTATCCCCACAGAACGAGTTTTTGTGTCGAAAAATAGCCGTAAAAGTAGAAAGTAAAAAATCAGTTTTGGTACCAGGGGACACCAAAATGTGTTTTTGCAATCAAATGTCGAAATCTACAAAATTTTCTGAAGCATTGCATAACTTTCTCTCTACTACGCATGTAGTATTGCATATGTAGGTACGTGTACGAGAAAGTGAAAACCCCATCTTTCGAGGTTTGAATTTCAGTCTGAAAAACCCTGACTGCTAGAGACAGCAGCGCTGCGCTCCTGCGATCTGGTAAGTAATCTGCCTAGCATCGTGCGGCAACTTGTTGAAAGGGGCAGAAGTATGCGAGGACGTGCGCGCACCGTACAAATTACGCTAGTTTTACACCAAAAGCGATAACGGGGCTTTTCCACATTCTTTACTAAAACCTTTGTATCCGCGGGTGTAATTATTTCTTATAATTTCAAGTAAACATTTGCATATATCATATCGATATTAAGTGAATTAAATTGATAGTATTGATTTCGTCTTAAATTTTCTGGTAATTAAATACATGAACATCAATGTCATTATTATTTTCGTTCCCTTGCTACACCAATGCAAAATTAATATTGACCTCTTTCCGCCTGCATTAAAAAAATAGAAGGGTTGTGACATGTATAAGATCGTGTAGCATTCTTCTAATCGCTGTAGTTTTAACTTTACAGTCATCCGATGAATGTGCGAGAGTGACTGGAGGTATTTTTTATTTTGGATTTTTTTTTGTGAATGAGTATGCTAAAAATGTGCATGTGCAGGCGGACTTGAGTACCAATATTATCAAAGATTATGAATAGCTGAGGATATGGATGAGTTATTATTGTTGAGTACAGAGAACGATGTTCTTAAAAATGTCAGCCAATATAACATAACTACTTACTACGACAATGCTAATCTTTGACAAAATTACAGATAATTATTTTATTACATGAAAATATATAAAATCTAAATATTCAATCGACTTCTGATTCCTGAAAGTAGCAATTAGACCTCGTAACTAATAGTTCTACTTTCAAATAAGACATATTTATCTAATCAGTGACCACTTCTTTCGCGATTATTATAGAATTGTGCTTTAGTGGTAGATGCTTCTTCCTTGTCTCTATAAATAAACATTCCATTTTTTCACCGCTTAGAAACAAAATTTTGATGTAAGAAGTCACAAAGCAGAACCTTGATTGAAACGAACAAATTTGAGAAGAGGTATGAATAATTTACGTACGGTAATGAAAGAACAGCTTCGTAAGCAACTGATCTCATTTCTAATGTCTAAAATAGGTTGCAACGGCTTCAGGTAAGAATATTCGAAAATTGCCGCAATAGACTTTAACACTCAAAGGAATTACATTTACTGTATACTGTAAGGGTCTCTTCATCTTCTTTGGACTTTTCCCGTTACTACGGGATTGGTGCTAATGGGTGTGGGCTCATTTTTATTAATTTTCACGCACTCCATTTTTATTAGGATTTGACGAATGTTTTACGTCCGGATGCCCTTCCTGACGTCAACCACAAAGGAAACATAATCTCATTACACGTAGACAACAAACACAATGATGAAACACACACAACCATGCCCGAGGCGGAATTCGAACCCACGGTCCTTCGGTCCAAGACCGCCTCGGTACTACTGCTTTAGTGATCTCGGCCATCTAATCGACTGTATACTGTAAGTGTATTTACTGTATATTCCTTGGTCTAATCGTATTTTTGCTCTTCGTTGACTTATAACGGTTGTAAATTTTAGATAAAATGTTTTGCGGTTCTAAGGATAATGTTGCGTGTACATAGATGATTAAACCAGGAAATTAATGAGACATTCTCTCGAACATTCTCAAGTTATTTTAGTATTGCTGATTAGGCACAAATTACTTTACGTCCAAACCCATGGTATGGAACAATCGAACCTATCACCTATGCGTTGAAAACATTTCGTTACCAAAACAGTATACACATTGTCGCGCCCTGTCACCAAAGAGAGTATGCAGAGATGTTCTCGTAATTTAGATATGACATTTAGAGAATATATCAGCTTTTGGTTGGAATAATTTCGTGGGGTTTTGCCGTGGACTTAAACGCTAGTTACTTAACATGCAGACTGGAACATGTCGCGAAGTGTCAGTCCTAAAAAGGCTCTTTACTTATACGTAAAGAGAGTAGAAGTCTGGATTATCATGGTTCAAACTGCAAATGGAGACACTTAGCAAAGGACCCGGTAATTGGTTTCAACACTATTTTTGCCATTTTGACATTTGTCGTGTTTTCACATTATTTTTAAAAAAAACATGCGTTTTTTGAAAGTAACAACTATGTCTTACAGTAATTTTCTCCGAGATAAATAATTATAGGCAACGATTCTTATTGTAAAGTTTGTGTTAAACATTCAAGAGAAAAGCTGCAATTTTTTTGGTTACGAATGGAATATTTACGAAACTACAGTTTAAACTGCAAAAATAAATAAATATATCCAATTCTAAAGGCAGCTTTTCAACATTCTGCTGAACTTTTATAGCAAACTTTTTTGCTTTCATGCAGTGTTTTTTTTTCTTCAAAAGGTTCTATTTTAGAAAGAATTAGAATTAGGATGATGTATTTCCGAGGACTTACTGCTTCCGCCAAGCCTGGGAGGACGGTGACCCTGCCTATGTGGCCCCTTATTCGCGCGGTTGACTCAAAGATCAAGTCGCAGTCAGTCCCCAGTAGCAGGACTTGAGAAGGCATGCGGTGGTCCCCGACAAGATTATACGACACTTCCGATTCGCCAAGTGTCAAGTAACTTCTAGTAAGAAGTTAGAAGAACGAGGTTGTTGACGTTCTTGAAGAAACTTGTGTGTGCTCGTTAGCATCAGTAATTAACAATCTGATTGCGAATAAAAAAAAACTGTTCGAGTGCATAATTCTGCTTTTATATGTGTTCCCTACTTAAGAACACTGAAATATACTTGAATGTGTAGATCTCAAAGAAAAACATTATCGTTGCCCAAAGAGGACAAAAATAAGTCGGTTATTTGAATGTTCATGGTTTACTATAGCCATAAAAAGTTGTGTGAAAGTAAAGTCATGTAAAAACTACTTTGTTCACTTCCGTGGATTATAAACCCAGGAGTTTCCGACAAAAACTATTTCAATAACATTCCTAATAAACAGTTTTTCTGACGTTTTTCATTAGACTTTTGGCATATAATAATAGTAAATGAATTTAGTGTTAGCAATATATGACTGTTCAAACCAGACTCAGTGTACGTGTTTCACAGGAACACAGACTTATTTACAATATACGTAAGTAATAGTACCGTTAGGTATGATGCTTTATGCTCAAATATTAAGCCGTACTTTAGTGCTTCCCAGTGGCGTAGCGTCAGGGGACGCTAAGATGCCGAGCATCCCCACGTGAAATATTAATCAAAGAAGCCTAAATATTGTATTGATAATCTTCCAAGCGAGTGAAACACATTCAGCGAAACACGTTTTGTATTAATTTTGAAGTGATTTCCTATGATTGAATTCCGCGCGTTTATACAAGCTGGCCTCTGATTGTTTGGACGCTAAAATGCTTCTAGTGTCTGCCGCGAGATTGCGACGAGCAATGACGCATGCGCAGACGGCGAGGTTCTCCCCTCCCCTCTTCATCTCTGCCCCAGGATTCTCGAGTTCCGAAAAGCTAGCATCCGGATACGGGCAGCAACGGCTGGTGAGAAAGCACCGTGTGAGGAAGGCTTATGGGGGCAAGTTGCTCGTTTGTGCACGTGAGCGCAGCACACTTGAGGTTGTCAGAGAAATATTTTTCTTTCTCACTCGTGATTCCGTGCTTGGTCATGAGCACAAACAGTAGATATAGTGCTTGCCTACTAATTCTCAATTAATATCTAAGAAGTTGAATTCTGACTTAAATATATTAAATTTTATTTTGGTTCGAAATATATCAATTCACAAGAGATCTCATTGTCAACCGCGAGTGAGAACTAAAGCGGAGCTATTTCATAATTTGCTTTCAAGAAGTCTCCTGACATTAATCTGTTGTAGTAGTGTAACATTTGTTTCAATAACTTAGATTCTAGAGAACATTAAGAATAATAATGTCTTCAGTTCGCATTATTGTTGAGCATCCCCAGACACACGAGACACGCTACGCCGCTGGTGCTTCCATTGGACAGGGGAGACGCGGTCAGAGCCATGTGCTGGCGCTGCTTCAGGCCGAGGCACATAAAGCACTCCCCTCAATCTCGAGAAGTAGGAATTTAGTGATTCTTTTTGGGGTATAGCATTCTGAAGCCGCCTTCTAGTAGCGTAAGCAAGAAGATGGAGAGCGCTTACTTAAATTACAACAATAACTAAAACTAACGTTAACTAGAGTGTAATGGCACGACTGCTCTTCAACCTACTTAATTTGGTGTACATTTATTTTAGTACCAATAAATGTTCATTTTTGTGTATATTTTTCATTACTCATGAGACTTTTTCCATTAACACCACATTAACACTTTATATTATACTTTATATTATATCTCTGAATAAATGTTACAAACTTCTGGGGCTAGTAGAGGTCGAAAATAAACGCTTTTTGTCAACAAATGAGTGTATGTGGAAGGAAATTTCATATAAGAATCTCGCACAATTCAAATTTATCTCTAACTGATAGGCAAATCATCATGCGCTTGTGTTTGGCGGCTACACAAAATCTCTTTGAATGTATCAAAAGTGACGTGCCAAACACATGGTGAGTCGTCTACCGATCGGAGGCAAACGTTACACGTGTAACGTTTAAAGGAGATTTACCACCACGTGTTAATTGATTAAAAGTGATCATTTTCCCTCCTACACGCCCTAGAAGTTTGTGATATTGAATTTCTTAAAACTGTTTCCACTGATTTAGAGACAATCATGCATTTAAATTGGAATCAAATTTAACAATTCATTAATAGTTTATTTAAAAATTTTTTTGACCACAACTTTTCGGAGGACTCTTGCGTCTCCATCATCAAGTGAACAATACGTAACTAAAATAAGATCAAATTACATAGCAATTAAATATTGAACAAAACTATTTGGATGTTGTACACGAAAAAAAAATTGTTAAGCAACATGTGACATTTGCCCTGATAGTGCAGTTGATAGAGGGCGAGCGCGATGGCGTTGATGGATCCTGCGGCGCGGGCGGCGCTGAACGCGGCGGCGGCGCGGGCGGAGGCGGCGCGGCGGGCGAGGGCGGGCGGCGGGCGGCGCGCGCTGTCGCAGGAGGCGGGCGAGGCCGCGCGCGAGGCCGTGTTCGCCGCCGTGGCCAGGGCGGAGGCGCGGCGCCACAGCTACGTCCGTCCTCCGCGCCACACCCTCAAGCTGGTACCACCCCCATAACCACCCCTCCCCGCTCCGCCCCGCCTCGCCCCGCCTCTCTCCGCCTCATCCCGTCCCGCCTCACCCCGCCCCGCCTCACTCCGCTCCGCCTCACTCCGCCCTGCCTCACTCCGCTCCGCCTCACTCCGCCCCGCCTCACTCCGCTCCGCCTCACTCCGCTCCGCCGCACCCCGCCCCACCTCACCCCGCCCCGCCTCACTCCGCCCCGCCTCACCCCGCCCGCTTCGCCCCGCCCCGCCCCGCTCGCTTCAGCATCTGCAACACTTTTACACTACGACGGGAATAAACCACACTAACAGGAATATTAAGAAACGAAATCGGGAAGAGCATTTGCTTCATGCCCTTAAATTCATGATATATTAAGATGTTGGGACAAATTTTCTCTTGGGATGTCAGGTAAACTTGTATAAAGAGAATGATCTTTCAATGTTGATAAAAAATAAGAATGGAAATTTAGTCCATTTCTCCTGATGTCGGCCTCAGTCCTTTCAATAAATTGCGATCCGCTCTTGTTATATGAGGCACGCACATTCTTCTATGGATACTCTTCTATGTCACTAACGAAAGTTTTAGTTTCAATACAGGCAAATCTAGAACACCTTTGATTCTAGATATGTTGTTTATTTGCAATCTGTTTAAAACTTGCAAGGAGAACACCTGACTGCCCCATCGTGAGATTTTAAAATTGATTTTAATCGTACAATATTGACAATATTTTGAAAATCTTTGATCACAGTGCATTTGCACATTCGTTTTATTTCATTGGGCACTTTAAAAAACTCCAAGACAAGGCAGACAGAAATGACTCCAGAAAAAAATGGAGCATTTTTGAGAACATTTTGAAGAATTATAAAGAACTTTTCAAGTATCTCTCAAAATTTGAAGGTCATTTTCAAATCACTGAGCCTCAAGTAGATGCTGTCAATTGTAAAATGGTTAACATGTTTGGGATCATTCGCCAATGAGTTGTTCTCAGACGGCATTTTTTCGGAATCAGGAAGCCCCGAAAAGTACATTTTCGACAAAATTTTGAAATCTATGTATTTTTTTAAACTATCACATTCTTTCTAGAATTGGTTCAGAATACATTTTTCAAACTTCTATGGCAGGTAAAACGAAGATGATCACATTCTGCCATTCAAGTGTGGTGAAAAAGTTTATTTAACAGAGTTACATTTTACCCCAATTCGACACGGCAACGGCAATGTCGAGTTTTCATCTTTATTCTTCAGCATTGACACCTGAAATTTCTCGATTTGAGGTCCATGAGGTTTGATGCAAGCGTGTTAACGATGAAGCACGTTCAGACAAGGAAATAGTGATGCTACAAAATGGCACAGACTTGCCCGTATTAGTTTTCTATTTCCTGTGGTCTCAGCTAGCTATTCGGACTTACCACATACTCTTGTCAGCTGTCATCTATTGCCGTCCAAAGTACTTTTTTTTTTTTGACATTTTCTTAATTTTTCGGTTTTCTAATAGAAGGATGGAAATATTATTTTTAAAATATTAAAGAAAAGTAAAACCTCGTCCTAAATGGCAATTTTTTGGTTGAAAAATCTAGATCCAAAATTGGGTCATCGTTACTTGAAATTTTACCTTTAAACTTACTTTACCACCACATATCCGTTGGCAAAGTGATAATTTTTTACCTCCATAAATTCACTAGAAGCTTGTAACATTTATTACGAGCCACTCTGTACAAGAACATGAACAGAGCAAGAGCGTCGTTTGGTTTTATTTTCACGGAGCACTAAACGAGAAGTTGTGTGCGGGCAGCCGGGGGAGGAGGCGCTGGAGGTGGCGCGCGCGACGCTGGACGCGGCGACGGCGACGGCGGTGCGGCGGCGCACGCCGGTGCCCATGGAGCCGGTGGGGCCGGGGCCGGGGCCGAAGATGGCGGTCTGGCCCGAGGACGCGGCGGCGGCGGGGGCGGCTCTCCTGTGGAAGACGTCTCGCGGCCCCACCGCCATCCGCCCGCGCCCGCGCCGCCGCACGCTGCTGCTCATCCCGTCCCACGACAGCCTCGTCTCCGACACCAGCTCGCCCATCGCCCCGTGAGCATTCCGCCCGGCCCCGCCCCTCATACGATCAGGAGAGGGCACGATAAGCGTGGGCGTCATACATACCCCTTGGCTCTGGCAGTCAACTATACTTCGGTTTTTCTTCTTGGCGCACGGGTGGTGTCAATAAAATGGAATATCTCACTGTATTTTGCGTCGTTCTCCGTTGTGCCGCCAGGAATCGCATGATCGCCAGCATTGCTCAATGCAGTCGCAATCATGCGACTCCTAGCGGCACAACCGAGAACGACGCGAAATTCCGTGACATATTCCATTTTATTGACACCCCCCGTGCGCTAAGAAAGAAAAACCGAAGTATAACTCATCTGCTTCAGCCACTGGGTTATTCACACGTGCTTCTCAACATTATGTTAATAGAAAATATACAATATAAAGTGTGGAGAGGGGAGATATTTAAATTTAAGGGACTCACTGTCCTGCAACTGAACCGACTGATATGGACTAAAAATATAAAGGTCTCATGAGGCCACGCTGACAGATTACCGATGGATCTCGAACAACGGTCGCATTTGATAAATGTGGTGTGTCGGTTGCATGGAAGGACACTTGCGCCACATGTGTGTTGAAACAGTTGCTTCGTCATTCCATCGACAACACATGTCGGCGGGGGCTGTAACTCATGTCCTATTTCCCAGCAAAAACAAAAATGTGTGAAGTGACGGAATTTTGGAGCTTATAACGACAATCCTCTCCCATGCGCCATTCCTGTAATGATTCTCGACATTAGGCCGACGAATCTTCGCCTGCTAGCCGGTTGACAGAACTGCAGTGCACTCGCTGTTCGTAAATGGAACTAATAACCTGCCAATACTGTAACAATGCTTCGAGTCATGGAATTGCGCGTAAAAGTCTGAATTGCAATCAACTGCGCCGAAATTAGATTAAGACTTTTGTTTGTTGCGTCTTCGCTGTCGCAATGCGTCTCTGAACCCTTGTTGGGCGTTGAGCGTTGGTAAAGTGTAATCCTTCCTCATTATTTTGTCAAATCTCATCACGTCGCAGTCAGTGAGTGCCTTTTATTCCCTTCGGCCAGGGGCTTGGTGCCATTAGATGTCGGGGTGCCTAGCCGGTTTCGCAACCAGGAACTCGCGAAGTCTCGAAGTCGCTAAAATTCCGTAACTTCACGGAGCTTAGTAAACGGATTCAACTTCTTCCGTACTACGCATACCTACTCCTTATATATACGTACTCCTTATATATTTGGGCATACGAGAATGTAAAAATGTACAGTGATGGGGTGATACTGAGAGTTTGGGATAAACTAGAGTGCTTTTGTCGTTATTCTTTGGTATTTATTTTGGAAGAATTGGATATTGAGAATATTGGTTTTGGATGCTGCGATCCAGACTGGAAATGCATAGCTTTAATCGCTAACAGCAGAAAGGCAACTTGTCCAATTTACATACTTTTTTATTGACGGGGAGGGTCGTGAGCAGGTTAATGCATTGTGTTCTGCAAAAAGGAAAATTGGCCACTCGATAGAAATAGGTGTGTGCCTTCATATACAAAATGTATCGTAAAGAGAAAATTTTCTTAAAACGTGTTTTATACGTTTTTTTTGTTTCTTTTGTAAAATTAGAAAATGCGGGATAATTTTTATTTTTTTATTTAATAGGTAATTATACACATTGATACATAATTTCAATTCTTTTAACTATGTGGCTAGGCTGAAGGCCTTTAAGCCATTACAATACCTACATCCTACCGCATTCTAACCTTTCGAATTCTGGCAATCACCTCTAATGGTCTCTTCATCGCACCAAAGCCGCGGAAAGGAGACCATAAGGTACGGCTGAGGAAAAAATACCCTGAAAGGGGAAAAACCTGCCGTCAGAAGACGAGTACATGCTAAACTACTAGTTATTTTTCTAAACTATTTATTTATTTCCTGGCGTGGGCATCTTCTCCATCCAGTCTTTGGCCTCCTCAGCCCCTGAAATCAAACACCGCCACAGAAGATCACCCGCACCACCGCCTCTCCGAACAATTTACTACTGATTAACTTAATTATCGCTTACTGATTAATTTAATTATTACTATACTAATTAATATTAATTGCTTTTCTGGGGATAATTGTTTTCTGCAGTGAGTAATTCTAAAACTGGTCGTTTGGTAGAGATAGATGATTGTACGTGTGTAATTGAAGTGGGGCTGAGTGGGAATGACGTGTGCGGGGGAGGCCGCCGCCGACGCGCGTGCTGTACGCGCTGCCGCTGGCGCGGGACGTGCGCTTCGGGCGCGACGCGACGGCGCCGCCGGCGTCGCTGGGCGCGGACGCCCAGGCGGAGGCGGACGAGGCGCCGGGCCCGCTGCGCGACGACACCGCCGCCGCCGCCGCCGCCGCGGAGGGCGCGAGCAAGGGCGCGGGCACGCGGCGCAGGTCGGGGGCGCACGCACTGGGCCAGCCCCGCGCCGCGCGTCGTGCACCGCCGCCCCGTGCTCGCGGAGCCCGAGCCCCTCGAGGTACACGCCCCCCCCCTCTCGCTCACCCCTACTCAGGCTTCGTACAGAACAGCTTCGCAATCGATATTCTTCCAGAGATATTCTTCTAAGCAGCAACGACCTTTTTTACAATCTCTATTACTATCTTCCAATGAGCAAAGAAATTGAAAGAAGATATGCAGCTTCCGGCGTGTACTTGAGGTGCGTCTGGTTTCGTAAAATACCCACAAAATCGAAAAAAAGAAAAAAAAGAAAAAGAAAAAAGAAAAAGAACAATAAAAACGTTTCGATTTTGACTGAAAAATGCAAATACGCTAGTTTTTGTATTGTTTTTGTTCTGTCTGTTCTCATGTTGCACACAGCGACTGAATTCTCATAGTGCATGCCATTAAAAATTCGGTGTTCATGTGTTGAGTAACGGCACTGTTTTGATACTATTTTTGGTATGTAAATAACTGTTAAACGACTGTACATGTACTATCAATTGGGAATGAAGTATTATTGAAGACAGTCGTGTTAAAATATTTAATTGATTTCATTGTTACAAGAAAGTATTTTGTTTGATGTTCTTGAGCAGTGTACGAGCACCTTTTTGGATGGGATAGTCGTCTCGGCCGCACGTGACAAAATGAGCGATATTTCTGAAACGAGACTATTCTATATTCTTTACTGCCATAAAACATAATGCTTAGTAGTTAGCAATGTGTAAAAAATTAAATAAACTAACATAGTTATTTTATTTCTACGTTTTCAATAACGATCTTCTCGATATCATTTTTATTCCTACGTCAGAATTTTTAAAGCGATCGGAATAAACATTATGATAATAATTTGATGCAACTAAATCACAAACTCATACACTCTTTTTGTTCATCACGTAGAATCATGAAGAGGTATACTTTATCAATGAATCACGAATTTTACGAGAATTTCGAGTTTATCGCAAAAATACCTAATTTCGTATTAAAAGCATTTTGTCGCAAACATTTTCACCAACACTGATTGAAATTAGAGAGCCAAGATTTCATTTCGTTGCAAAATCTCTTTAATTGGACTATGTTGATTTGTATTGTTGGTATTGTGCCTTGTATCAGATACTCATAAAATATTGCATAATTTCTTACTCTCACACAAAATGCTCCTTACTTAATAATAAAGAGAATTTCTGTTGTTTCGCTGGTTTGCGCCAGTGGCAGCTCATGCATGTTGCTTACGAGGAAGAAAAATGTCATTTACATACTCTACTTCGAATGAAACATACCACACATTAGATTCATGCAATCACATGCGAAGGGATAATGAGAAAGATCTATCGGTTCCGTTTGCGCCAGCACTTATCATTGACACAAGCGGACAGGATTTCTTCACGCCGTGTCGCGTTGATCTAATTGAAAGAGGTTCACTAGGTGATAGTTTAATCATGGGAACACTTCCTCCCCTCGCGTCGTAAGGCTCCACAAAAACATTTCTTCTTTGGGCCTCAGGAGCGCTGTGAGCTATGAGCGATTAACGCACTACGAAGGAAATAGTGAGATCCATTTCAGAGCGATTTCCATAATTTTCGCGTTGCATAAGAGCGAGCGTTGAACTCGATTAAAGTAAATGCCTCTTAATTATCAAATGAACAATTATACTTCATTTTCCCTCAAACATTAAGCAAACACCTGGAGAGGTGGCTTAGGAGATCAACTGATGTCACTCCGGTGCGTAGGTTTGAGTCCCGACGTTGGCAAGATTTTCGACGCTAGCTAGATAGCTCGGTCGATTTCAGTCGCAGTCTGGAGAAGAATTGTGGTGGTTAGCTGCTCTGATCGGTAGTTTTCCGCGGCTTCTCTGATTAAAGACGAACGCCGGAGAGAGTACCATAACAAACGGGCCAAGGACCTTTTCGCGATCTTTCCTTCCTCTTCCTTGTCCTATGCTCATCCCTTCCTTACCTTACATTTACACTTCCATGCATTACACTACCTTATATGATCGGTCAGGAGCTCAGAGCTTGTCCCGGCTGGGGCGATGACCCGCCGAGAAAAACCCTCTAGCCGACAGATAGGTCGGCGCCGAATCTCACCATCCAGCGGAAGATCACCGCCACCTCACGAGGAGAAAAACATGCGCTGCAATTACGGGACCAATGAACTTAGCCGTTGACACGCCCGAATCACTAAACAATCAATGAAGCAAGCAAGTAAACCTTTTATTTGGGAATATCATTCATAAAGGTGGTTCTACACATTCGGCATTCGCCGAGCAGCTACTGCTCGCCCGATCACGACCAGCTGATGTGTTCGGCGAATGTTCGCTCCCTTTGATGTGTCCAAAAGACCGACACGCGATGGGTAGGGCGAACGTCGAATGTTCGTCACTCGGCAAATAGCCACACTACTGGGGATCCGGCGAGCGGTTGCTCCCCGTTCGCCGAACAGCGAATGAGTGGAGCCGCCTTAAGATATCGTGCCCCCTGAGAAAGCGCCTGTGCCGTGCGTAGGCGTACGTGCCCGCGCCGAAGGAGCGGCGGCGCAGCCTGCAGCCGGCGGACGACGAGGAGCGGCAGCTGCGCGAGGTGGACTACGAGGCCGGCGGCGGCCGCCCGCCCGCCGCGGGGCCCAGGCGCGACTCCAAGGGGCGGCGGCGCTCCTCGCAGCAGGAGCAGCTGCAGCCCGCGGCGCAGGCGGCGGCGAAGGCGCGGACGTCGGCCGACGAGGAGGAGGAGGACCACCGCATGCTGCTGGCGCGCGGGCGACAGGCCTACCGTCAGCTCATGGCGCGCGAGACACCCTCCACCAAGGACATCTACAAGGTCTCTCACGCTATTCGCCTTCAGAAAGCTCTACTACTGTGTTGTCAAGGTCGATGCCAGGAACGGGAGTCCGTGACACGAGTGCCACAACGAAATCGCCCCTCCGTACAATTCATTACCCCGCCACCAGAGACAACGCCATCCCTATTGTAAAACGGCGGAGTTACTACTACTCGTAATAGTTCCCTTTCCCGACACTAGTTGCGCAGAGAAGCTCGTGGCATGCTACGGTGTCACGACGCGTGCCACTGCCATCAGTAGAAGACCTTGACATCACTGCTCTACTAGCTCTTCTACCTCTCAACCCCAAAAACATTTCGATAGTAATTCAGTTCAGGCACAAAAAAATAAAATAATTTCAGCTATCACTGCCGTGTAAACCATATACTCCATTGTTCTTTGCAAACACACGAAGATTTTATTCCACAATGATTCATATTTCAAATTTCATCCGACATCTAACACAATTTACGCAGACCAAAATTGCCCCCGCTCGGAGAATCATGACCGCGGAGATGGGCATGGTTTCTGGTGGACACGTATACGACCACCTGTGTTCTGGTTGACACGTAAACTGAGCTTCACCGGCGGTACTCACGTAGTTAGCTTCAAGGAGTAGGCGACCCACCTGTTGCGCCCCTAGCCCATTGACTTTTGGGCGGGATAGGGCGACGGGTTTCTCCGGAATGACCCGGATCCCACATATAAAAGTCCAGACGGGGACCATGAACGGTCACGTCAGGTCGCCTAGGTTCCGGAGGAACTCACGTCGATAGCATAAAGGTGATTGCAGAGAGAAGATGGGAAGTGGGCCCCAAGCCACTCGGACCTTAGTTTCGGTGGCCCCTTTTTGGTCTCTTGGCTTCATCGTGCCAATGGCCCGGAACTTTGGGTGTAGAGGAGGACTTGTCCCGGCGCATTGTGAGTGGCTCATTGTTTCGACTCCGGCACCAGTCTGGACATCCGGTAGCTCTGAGCTGGGAGGGTGACCCAACCCAGGCAATAAATGAGAAGATTATCGTGAGGGTAAACTGCGTTCTGGCGGGATCTCTATTCCAGCCGGTCGGCGTACTTGTGCTCGACGGGGGCTGCGGATAACGCTTAGGTGCCCACCCCGCGGAGCAATCCCCCTGGTAGAACAAAGAGCAGTGTGGAAATGTAGAGTACGTGAGGCATAGTCCGAAATTGATCCGTGTTCAGCTTGACGTGATGCGTTGATTTAGCTGAAATACGCCTGTACGCGATAGGTCAACAGAGGAGCCGATCCTCCTTCAACCTGTATCATCCATTACAAAACAATCCCTCTTCTGGCCGAAGGAATACTGTGAGGTATGGGCAATTAACATACGAGGTGGTCTTGGAGGAGCAAAGGCTGGCAGTTTCTTCTCAAAGCGCTTTCAATCGATTCGGTTTGCTTAAAAGCGTGTGTAATTTAAAACTGAAAGCCATCACGCAAAAAAAAAAAATCACCTCTCAAAGATCGAAACAAGTATTTTATTTGGTAATAACATTCAGAAGATGGAACGCAAGAAGAAGGAAATAAACGAGGAGGAGCCTTCTCCGTTCTCTCCCCTGAGAAGTTGCCAAGGACTGCTCTATTCAAAATTCAGAATCAACCAAAATAATTGAAAAAGAAATGTTTGAAAATTCGAATTTATTTCATCGTAATGTCACTTTTTGGTTCGGTTTCCAACGCCTCCTTGGTCGCTGTGCGTGTGCAGATGATGCTGGACCTGGCGTGGCGGCACCGCAACGACAAGGTGCCGCCGCCGCTGCCTCCGCCGCCACCGCCGCCGGCCCCGGTGGCGCTACCCCAGGCGCCCGCCCTCCACGTGCTGCACCTCAAGAGCAAGCCGCTGCCCCCGCGCCCGCCGCCGCGCCCGGAGCCCGTCGCCAGCGATGACGCCTTCTACACCGGGTACCGACATCGACAAGGAAACATCGATGTTCAAAATCAAAACATCCATGTTAAAGCCGATTTAGGTATTGGCTGTGGTTGCTCAAGGTCAATTGGTCATTGCAGTGCCTCTGACCGGGACGTCCTAGGGTTCGAGTGCCATCGGTGTGAGGCTGCTCTGATCAATCGTTTTCCGTGGTTTCTCCGATCAACACCAGGCGAATACCGGAGCAGTGCCCTAACAAACGGGCCACGGGCCGAGCACGGCCTTTCCTTCCTCTTCCCTGTCCTACGCTCACCCCTTATTTACACGCATTTACATTTACACTTCCGCACATGTCGCGAGCTTAGAGCTTGTCCCCGCTGGGGCGCTGCCTTGTTGGTGAGAGATGTGGCTGGGGAAACCCTGCAAGACATGTAGATCGCCATTCAGCGGGTGATCACCGCCCCCTTCCACGATAAAAACGCATTCTACTTAAGAAACTAATGACCTTAGCAGTTGTTGCGCCAGGAAAGCCAATCAATCCACTTTTTCGGGGTCAGGAATTTACATCACGAATGTTTCTGCTAAAAATTGCCATTTTAATAATAATAATAATAATAATAATAATAATAATAATAATAATAATAATAATAATAATAATAAAAGTAATAATAAAGCACTCACGAAAGCATGAGGTACTTTACTCCCTGATATTTTTCTCATTCCTCCAACTGGAGAATGTTCTCATATCAATGTATTTATGAAGCTAGGATGGAAGAAAAATGTATTTCAAAACTTTCTTTTTACTTTCCCGTATACGTACGTATATACGGAGTAATATACGTAGCATAGGGAAAGATACGTAATGCTGCGCGAAAAATGGCGAATTTTTGGCAGAAAAACATTCCTTGCTGGGCCATGATAACGCAAAAGTGGATAAATCCAGTTGCTAAATTAAGAAAAAAATCCCCTGACACGTGGTGTGGCCTGAATCCCTGTTCTGTGGGTCTTTGATACCGAAAAACCAATTGAAAGCAAAACGTCCGTCTGTGAACACTACTAGCGCCTAAACCACTCGTAGGAATTTCTCCAAACTGAAGAAACCCTTGTCGAATTGGCTGAAGTCAAAGCTATGAAATTTTCAAAATCTGGGGGTACTTTACATGAAACCCTCTGGATATTTTCATAATTTTCTCAAAAACGGCTCCAATTTTTTTCTTTAAATTTTTGTAATAATTGAGTAAAATACAGTTATAAAAATGGCATACGTCCGATTTTCACGGTTAACTCTGAATTTTCGACAATTGCAAAAGTTTGAATTTCTTTCGGCCCTTCCTACAACTACAAAATTGAAGATAGAGATTTTTCCTTCAAATAAAACTTTTCCGTAGTAAGTTCTTTCATTAAGGTCATGTACATTTGTTTGAAACTGTTAGTAGTTTTCGCGCAATATTGCACGCAATATGTGCAATTTTAAAAAAATTACAAAAACAAGTTTTTCTAAAAAATAGCACCAAATTTTTTCTTTAAACTTTTAGTAGGGATAGTGACTAATGTGCTCTATGAGATAACATAAACGTCATGCTCCTCTATTTTTTTGTTTTTTCAAAATATAAAAAAATGATTTTTTTACTTGTCTCTCATGTCGTTCATATTTACATTAGCGGCGATTTGTTCACATTATTATTTGTATGCGTACACGGGCTTTAAATAATGTCACATAAAGTTTCCCGAGAACTCTACCGTTTTCTGTGAAAACTAGTTCAAAATTCCGCATTTTCAGAAACGCTCAAACGCCATTAGCTCAAAAATGGCTTCAAATGTTTACTTCAAACTTTTCGAACAGATAGTGCTAATTGCACTCGTTAATGTGACGTAAAGTTTATTTTCAGGTATTTTTTGGTTTTTTAAAAAATTACACAAATGATTTTTAATGATCTCTCACATCGTTATTATGCTCATTTCAAAGCAATTTGTAAACACTATTGTATTTGTGAGTGTATGTGCTGCAAATGACTTAAAATGATTTTTTTCGAAAACTCAAAAATTGTCTGTGAAAAGAACTTCAAATTTCACATTTATAGTAGCGCTTAAACGCTACTTTAGTAGCGCTTAAACGCTTTTCTTAAAAATGGCTCCAAATTTTTCAAAGAAAATTGTCATTTAGAACAAGGTTTTAATGTGTTCTGTAATATTCAAGGTGTTCTCTAATATTCTAAAATTAATATTTCCGTTTTACTGTTAGGAAACCGAAAAATTAAGGAAATATCAAAAATGTTTACTTTGGGGACAATAGATGGCAGCTAGCAAATGAATATGGCAGGTCTGGATAGCTAGCTGAGACGAAAGGAAATAGAATACTAATACGGGAAAGTCTGTGCCATTCTGTAGCATCACTAGTTCAGAAATATTATTTACACACATTTTAGTGTAATTAAAAATTAGTCTATTGTGAGTTTCATAAAAAGAGCACGACGTGGACGTTTATATTATTTTCATCTTCTGAAAACTAATTGATATTTTCATTTTCAGATTTACTTTAAAAATACAATTTCTTAATGTATCGGCAATTTTTTTTAAATTTTCATTAAAGCCCCTTAGCATTTTAGCCATTGGTGTAGCCGCCTCTCTCCTTTTTGAACTCAAATTTGATTTTTTCCGTGGTATATGGACATGGCAAAGATGAACACTCTTTGTTTTTTATGCGCATTAGGGTAGTGTTAAATCTGCCCCGGACTTTCAAAAGGTTTAATAATCAAAGTTCTTTGACTAATATTTTAATTTTACATTCCAACCCTCGGTTGAATATTCTGTGGCTGATCCGTATTGCAAAACCTTCCCCGAAAAAGGTTTTTTTCTTTGTTCTTGTAAGATTGTAAGATGACATGTTATCTTTCACCGTAAGGCTTGTTGTAGTCTATATCGAATTCAAATGTGAATGATGTGCTACATAGGTTGGCAAAAAATCATCATTAAACACTTCTCTATCAAGAGAGTAAACTGAACGTAACTCACATTTTATGAATTCGAATTATTTTTCATAACAAAGATAATTTTTTGACAACTTTTTACGAACAATTAAACTATACTTCGTAAAAGATTTGTTTTTAAGTCAGTAACAAATAATTTTTAAAGGGTATAGGTTTGGTTGGTTTTCCGAATCACTTCTGCCACTGCTGGGGCATTCCATTGGTTGTTCTCCCGTGCTCCTTCATGTAAAGACACTCCACATGTAACGACATTCAGAGAGGAGTAATGTTTCGCTCGTCATTCGTGTAACGGGATTGGGTTGTTTGCTATTTGCCGAGCGCCAAACATTGGGTACCGACCGATTCACAGTGAATCGGTCTCTTGGACAAATCAAAAGGAGAGAAAATTCGTCGAGCACCTCGGGTATTCGAGATCGGGCGACTAGTCCCTGGCTTCTCGACGAGAAAGGAAGTGGATCCGATCCAACTAAGTGAATATGTGGAGTGTTAACCCCTTAACACCCAAATTAATTTTGTGAGCGTAACGCTCGCCATTGTCGTCGCGTCCGTAACCGCAGAATTATTGCCGCGCTTCTCTGTTGACATGTTTTTGTAAATTTCAGTGCTAATCCATTGTTTTGCTAAATTATACTACCAAAGCCGAGTCAATGCCATCTCGATCAGGTTTTTGTCCAGTTTCCCTGATTCATTGAGCAAATGCTGAGATGGCCCCTTGTTTTGCTTCTGGACGTAAATGTAGCTTCACTGTGCGCACGTTTTGTTGAGCACTCCTTTTGCTTGTAGTTCATTTACCGTTGAAATTGATTTTCTATAACTCGGGAACAAACATTTTTCAAATATTTTTATTTTTCTAAAATAATTTGTTTCTAAATTAATTTTTTCTGTTTTTTTTATTTCTGGCCCTCAAGAAAATGTGCGTAGATAAATCTCTTTCCCCACACGTCATATACAGTTTTTTACTGTTTTTTTTGACAAATAAATAAATAAAAAAAGAGCGCTCCAACGCGCCAACGGCACGTTATCAAAGCATTTTTTCCCCCTAGAAAAAGTAGCGAACCGGTTGGCCGTGGCGTGCGCAGGCGCGGCGGGCGGGTGCGCGGGCGGCTGCGCGCGGCGCTGGGGCTGGAGCCGCGGGCGAGCGCGCTGCTGGACCCCGCGTCGTGGGCGCCGCCGCCCAACCGCCACCTGGCCGACCCGCGCGCCGCGCCGCCCCCAGGCCGCGTGCCGCGCGGCTGGATCAACATCATGGAGATCGGCGTCACCGTCTGACCCTCACTCGCCTTGCCCACAGGTAATACTTTAGACACGAGTCCTCAATCGCTAATAGAGGACGTATTATAGTGCGATTTTTCTAACTCTGCCCCTCAAGCCCCTATGGTCACGATGGAATATCACACGGCATTTCGCGTCTTTCTCCGTCATGCCGCAGAAGGCGCTTGATCGCAAACACTGCTTGATACGGTCGCGATCATGCGGTACCTGGCGGCATTCCTCTGAACGTCGCGAAATACCGTGACATATTCCATCGTGATGACGAGCCTTGAGGGCCAAAGTTAGGAAAATCGCAGTATACACACAATTTGTTTTGTTATTTCTAGTTTATCGCAAAATAAACATTTAACACTTTCATGAGTAAAGAATTGTTGTCATTACTCACGATGTTCTGCAGCAAGGGGGTCTTGGTACAGGCTATTGATACCATTTTAAAATAACAATTGTAGTACGTGGAAGGATTATAAGAACACGGGGGAACACGGGGAAATGAGGACGAATGTGATAAATGGGACAAAAGGAGAAAATTAAATAAGGAGTGTGGAAGAAAGTGACAAAATGGGACAAGGATAACAAAAGGGAACAAATGACACAATGGATACAAATGGACAAAGGGGACAAATGGGAATTTGCGCAAGGAGGACCAAGGGGCCGAATGTGACAAGGAGACAGAATGGAATATGGGGAACAAAATGGGACAAGGGGCATATGGGAAACTGGGGCAATGGGGATAAGAATCACCAAGGGACAAATGAGTCAATGAGGACAAAATCGGATAATTTATTTATTTATTTATTTACGTCAAAAACAGTTAAAAACTGCGTGTGACGAGCTATGGGGAGAAGAGAATTTTGTGCACGTTTTCATAATTCTGTGGTCTCCATCCTAAACCATATTCTAGTCGAACTTTGAATACAGAAAAGAGAGATTTTTTTTCGAATTTTGTTGACAAAATATTCGCTCCTATATAATAAAATATATTTTCAAAGGTAAATTAGCTATAAATTCCTGCCCTGAACCCTCATGTTCTTCATGAAAGAATATTACTTTTTGCCGCTATAATATGAAAAACGATAATTTGAATAACTGTATTTCCCACTGAAATTCAGAATACGTGCACAAATAGTGAAGTTACATTTATGTCCAGAAGCAAAACAAGGGACCATCTCAGCATTTGCTCAAGGATCAGGGAAACTGGACGAAAAACCTGTTCGAGATGGGGGCCATCAACTCAGAAACTGTGGTACAATACTTGTTACAGGTTCTTTAGAATTATTCAGTCCAAATGATAATAATTACATTAACTATCATTGGTAAAATTAATGCTACTTTACTTTTGATGCTCGGTATAGTCTCGAATTGTATAGAAACAGTTATGCAGCAGAAAAGATTTTACTTGGGACTTAAACTTTCTATCGAATTTAATCGTTTAATGTCTTCTGGCAAAGTGTTGTAGAGTAATGTACATGAATTGTATGTGAATTTTTTGTAGTGAGCTGTTGATACTGCCACTTGGTGAATATGATTGCTACGTCGTGTGTTATACTTATAGACATCGGCGTTTGCTGAAAACATATTCCCGCCCTTAAGTAAGTCATTTTTGACAAAAACTACTGATTCGTAAATCAGGAGACAAGGTAATGGTAAAATTCCTAGATTAATAAAGAGAGACTTACAAGAATCACGTGGGTTGGATTTGCTTATTATTCGTACAATTCTTTTTTGTAATCTGAAAGTCTGGGAGCTATAAGATGTGTTTCCCCAGAATATTACGCCATATCTCAGGTGGGAGTGAACATTGGCAAAATATACACAACGAGCTGTATGAAGGCTGACGGAATTTGAAAGAATTCTGAACGCGTAGCATTATGAACTTAATTTTGTGTTCAATTCATTTAAGTGGGCATTCCATTTGAGGTTTGACTGAATTGATAGGCCTAAAAATTTTGTCTTGTCATTAACGTCAGTCAATGGCACACCGTTCATTTTCAATGGAGTACAGAAGTTTTTATTTGATATGGAAAACTGCATTGAAACGGTTTTCTTTTCATTTACTATTAATTTGTTATTACGGAACCAATTTGAAACGTCTGATATTGTACTATTTACGGTTTCTTTGTTGCAAAGAATATTTGTATCATCCGCAAAGAGAACTGTTCTTCCGTTTTGAATCGCTAAGGGCATGTCATTTACGTACAATAGGAAGAGAATAGGGCCTAAAATCGATCCTTGCGGGACTCCACATGCAATTGGCAAAGCCGGAAAGGTGTGTACATAATGTTCCATCATTCCAGTAAGGTTTTTCTACTCTCTGAGATCGTAATTTAAGGTACGAACATAGCCAATCTAGAGCAATACCACGGATTCCATATGAAGGTAATTTTGAAAGTAAAATGTTATGATCAATGACGTCAAAAGCTTTTGAAAGATCTAAAAATATTCCAATAGTTGCTTCGTTTTGATCCTACTACATCCTTAATGAGGCAACATCCTTAAGAAAAGACAAAATGGCTGTTTCCGTAGATTTTTATTTCCGGAATCCATGTTGACAATTTGAAAACGCGTCGTGTTTATTGAGAAAGGTTTCCATTCGCACATAAAAAAGTCTCTCTAATATTTTTGAAAAAACTGACAAAAGAGAAATTGGCCGATAATTTTGAATTTCATTTTTGTTGCCTATTTTGAAGAGTGGCTTAATCTTAGCTGTTTTAAAAATATCTGGAAAAATTCCGGTGCATAAGGATGCATTAAATATGTGAGTTAACGGGTGTATAATGGCTGGCGCGCATGTCTTTAACAAACAATCCGGAAATTCATCTAAACCGGCCGAATATTTATTTTTTAATTTACCGATTATTTTGAGAATTTCATAGGAAGAGGTTTCGGAAACGAACATAGTGTCTAAGATTTTTAGGGAAACGTCAGATGTTAAATTTTGTGGCTGAAAACCTTTCGTGAGATCGACAGCAATTCTCGAAAAGTATTGGTTAAAGAGACTAGCCACTCTTGCCGGATCGTTCACATCTCTATCGTTATCTTTTAAAACAACATTCTCTACAAGGTTTCTAGTTGGTTTGGTCGCATTTTTTACTATATCCCACATTGATTTTGTTTTGTTATTTGAGTTCAAAATATCCTGATCGTGTTTCATGATTTTAGCCTGCCTTATGACTTTTCTTAACAATGATTTGTATTTTTTAAAGTACAGGAGGAAATCTTGAGATACGTTATGATGCTTAGAAATGAAAGAAAGAACTCGTTTGTTTTTACATGATGTTCTAATCCCTTGTGTTATCCAAGAATTGCTTTTGCGTGAAATGTTTAATTTTCTTATCTGAAGAGAAAAGCAAGTGTTAAAATAAAATGAAAGCGTTTTAAAAAAAGAATAATATTTATCGTTTGTATCAATAGTATTATAAACCGCGTCCCATGACTCCTGCAGCAAGTAATAAATGAATAATTTTATTTTACTTTTAGAAAACACTCTACTCATACGTGTATTATTTATTCTGTCATTGTTCGCATTTCGTATAATGGTAAGAATTTGTGCATCGTGGTCACTGTATCCTAAATCTTTTGTTTCAATTTCATGTCGAGTAGTGGTTTTGTTAATTATAATTTGATCGATTGCCTTCTTTGAATTTACTGTGATCCGTGTAGGTACTTTTATTGTAATATCTAAATTGAAGGAATTAATTAAGTTAACCCGGGAAGCACAAGGCTGGGGTCACCTGTGACCCCAGAGTAACATTATCTCATTTAAATATTGGCAGCCTTGAAAAGCGGGTCCGTGCGGTCATTGTATCTTTCATTCCAGTCTTTCTGCTTATGTCAAGACAGTCGACTTGTTAATATTTTTTTTACATCATTTTATAACAGGTAATATAATAAAGTAATATGTAATTGGGGTTATATTTGACCCCAACTTGTATTTAACGTCACAGATTTTTCTAACTTGTGAGTAAGCTTTTGCTTATGGTTTTCGTTTATTTTCTGTTAGAATGTCAACAAATCCAATTTTTCTGAATATGGAGGAAATAGCTCGGGAGTTGGAGCGTCCATTGATTGAAGAAACAGATTCAGAAGATGATGAAAATGAAGTGGTGAGTGAAGACGAAGATGATATTGTCTCTGATAATCGGGAGGCAGATGAATTTATTGCCGAAGAAAATTATGATGACGAAGATGAAGAGACAGTGAAAGATGGAGAATATGAGGTAGGAAAGGTGTTTTATGGAAAAAAGGTTATGAATGGTATGCTAAGACATTCAAGAAACCAACCTCAAAAACCCCTGCTAAAAACATTGTTCTGAAATTGCCAGGACCGACAATGGAGGCCCGAAATAAAACATCTCACACTGAATTATTCAGTATGCTCATAACTGAGAATATGCTTCAGACCATTGTTGAATATACTAATCAGCAAATTGAGATCGATAAGGCTAGATACAATGGTATCTTCAACCAACTGATTTTGTTGAAATAAAAGCATTACTTGGCGTATTGTTGATGGCTGGAGCCCTCAAAGACGCCAAAGTACGAACAGTTGATATGTGGTCTGTTGTATTTGGAGCTCCATTTTTTCGGTCAGTAATGAATAGAAACCGCTTCAGTTTTCTGATAAATAATCTGAGATTTGATGATAAAGCCACTCGTCTCGAAAGGCGTCAGACAGACAAATTTGCTCCTTTCCGAGACATCTGGAATATGTTTACAGATCGTTGCAGATCTCTGTACATCCCATCAGAATATGTGACTGTTGATGAGACTCTTTGGAGTTTTAGAGGCATATGTCCTTTTAAAATGTATTTGCCGAATACACCAGACAAGTATGGATTAAAGATTATAAGTATATGTGATGCCAAAACATTTTATTTTTATGGAGGTATACCTTATATAGGCAAAGAGTCTATTGCACGAAATGTTTCCATTCCTACGTATTACGTTCTCAAATTGACAGAACCTGTCCATGGTACCAATCGCAACGTGACTGTAGACAACTGGTTTGCCTCGTGTGAACTATTTGATAAACTCGCGGAAAAAAAGCTTACAATGGTTGGTACCCTAAGGAAAAATAAACCTGAAATACCTTCAAATTTTTTGCAAACTAAAAAGCGACCAGCCCCATCCACAGAATTTCTGTATAGGAAAGAGAAAATGCTCGTTTCCTATGTACCAAGAAAAAATAGAAACGTTGTTCTGCTCTCTTCATTTCACGATAAAGGTGAAATAGACGAAACCAGTAGTAAATCTAACATTGTTCTATTTTACAATGAGACCAAAGGTGGAGTGGATGTGTTTGATTTACTGTGCCACCTAAAAACCACAGCCAGAAAAACAAGACGGTGGCCATTGCGATACTTTTATGGCATGCTCGATGCAGCAGGCATAAACAGCTTTGTACTTTACCGAAGCAATGGAGGTACTGACGATCGCAACAAATTTTTAAAATCCCTGGCATACTTTCTGGTCGAAGAAGAAATGAAAAAAAGAGTTCAAAAGCAGTTTCTTCCACACCATTTAGTTTTGATGATGAAACAGGTTATGAAGCATTACAAGACAGAAATACCCCAGACAACGCCTACTGAATCAAATTCCATTTCAAGGAAAAGGAAAAGATGCTACTTATGTCCAAGAGAGAAGGATCGGAAATGTGTAGGTTCTTGTTCAAAATGCCAAAGTTCCATTTGTGCCGAACATAAGTAAGCAATTTGTAAGAATTGCTTGGAAGATTGATTATTCTTTGCTCTATGCAGTTTTATGCCAAAGTTACTTGGCTGATGGACAGATTAGCTACATTCAAATTTTCTAATCTATATATTATATTTAAAACATTGTATCAAGCTTCGCATATTTTTCTTGCCGATGTCATTTTGTATGCCAAGAGCACCAATTATTCTATCTCACAGGTTTATATGTAAGAAATAGTTATGTTAATTCCAAGTTACCCGATTTAATAGTTCTATAGTTTGTTCAATACTTTATTGTAATAAAAATGATAAATAAATGACCTTTCTTATTACTAAAATAAAGATTTCATCGTTCATTGTTAAATATTCAACGAGAAAAAGGAAGGAAATTTTAAAAGAGGTCGGGGTCACCAGAGACCCCACCTTGTAGTTAGCGCTCTTTGAAATGAGCCTTGTGAATCCAGGGTTAAGAAACTGCTCTTTCTCGCCAGATTCGACCAGAAAATCAATGTTAAAATCTCCGCATACAACAATGGATTCAAAGGAGCGATTGATGACTTTGATTAGTGTTATCTCTAGTTTTTCTAAGAACAAAATGTAATCTGCAGCTCTCTTTGTTGGAGGCCTGTAGTTGCAAAGCAATATCATATAGGGACAAAGGAACAAAATGGGAACAAATAGGGCAAGGGGGATAAAGGGACAAGGAGAGAAGAGGACAGAAGGAACAAGGAGACAAGAGGGACAGAAGGGACAAAGGGGACAAACATTTCATCGATTTCTTCTAATACTAACGAAGATAAATGACAAGGCTTCAAATGGCATTACATTCAGTGGAAGGTTCAAAAAAGTAACTTTCCTTTATCTGTACCAAATCAATGGTAAAAATATATACCGTTTTCTATTCCCAAAAATCAATTTTAGGAATCTTTAAGTTGCTAACAACAAACTATCTCAAGTATAAGGGACAAGGGGTTCTCTCTTGAAAACTAATATCGAGTTTCTTGAACTTATGCACATTTTCAGATGAACCGGAGTTCCTGCGCAATGAATTCTCCTGAAATGATGAGCACTGCGACATCCTTGTAGCACTAAGTGAAAGATGTTCTCGGAAATGAAATATGTTCTTGAGTAAGTTGTCCGCAGCATTATTTTAATAATGGCAGCCATTGGTGTAGACGTTAAGTAAACATTAGCCAGAGTAAGAATTGGTATACGCATGCAGAATATTGATTTTGAGAAGTTGAGAATGTTAGCTAACGGAAGAGACGTAATCCCGAAATAAGGATGATTTCTTCGTCTCTTTATTTATAGCACTCACATACCACTTCTCGGCCAATATTTAGCAATTCCATGAGTTTTCGGTGTAAGGTTGCACCATCAAACATGATTGTGATGAGTTCATTTGATACGAAAGGGACGTAAATTCAAAATTGTTGCTCTCAATGTGTTAGAAACATTGTGTCTGGAAGTTTGTTGAACTTAATTTTGGTGATTTTCTATTATATTTATAAAATGTAACAAATTTATATCATATTTATGTCTAAACCTTTTAGAGAATAAACATAATTTTTTACTGTCTTTACATCTTTAATCTTTTAGGTTTATAAAATGTATTATCGAAACAAGGTTGATAAGAACGGTAATGTATCGAGCATTGTTTTTACACTACGAGTCATTAGCCGAGAGGTGCAAAAACGATACACGAGTATCATGATGCCCAGTTCGTTCTGGGTCTGCCTCTTTAATGGACGAATGTTAAAAACGCTCCACATTACAGGGAACTTTCAGGAAGTAAAAGTGTGAAATTAACATTCAAAATTTACCAGTTACAGCTTCCGGAGATTAAGTATGGGGTATGTAAGAAGCAAACGTCTGTGGCACGGACGAGCGGCACGGCACGGCACGGACGGGCGAGATATGCAACAATGAACGATCGATATCAGTGTGTGTGTTAAACATGAAGAGATGGAATCGGGAAATAACCAAGTGCAGTATACGGCATCGCACACCGAAAATCTTAGTGGCAGATATCGTGTTAATATATTCTGTAAAGTGCAGAGACTACAGATTGCAATTTGCAATTATGTATGCAAAATTAGATTAAATTGATCTACGATCTGATCGTGAACATTTATGGTGTCTGTGACATTGTGCGCGTGTTGTCATCGACAATGGGCATGTATTTGGAATTCGCTGAAAGATGCAGTCCCATTTCCCTCCATAAAACGACGCGTGCGAGCTTTAAAATAAACAGATTACGTCACCCGATAGATGCCGCCGAAAGCTGCTTTCATTTCGGAGAGAAGGGAGAGGAAGTAACTTAGGTACAGATTTATTTAATGTAGACATGGCCGCTATTACGGCACCACGCATAGCATCCTAACGTTAAAACTGTCTCCAAGCCAAGAAGGAGATGGGGTGGCACCCAAGGTCGTAGGTCAAGAATACACGGAACCCGCGCAGCAACAAGCCCTCTCGTCCGCCATGCCCCACAAGGAGCACTGATAGAAAAGCAACGTCACGCCTCCCCATCCCCAGTGCCCTGCTCAGGTGACGAGCAACAATGCTCGCCGCTTGAGTGAAGTCGGTGCCGCGGCGAACAAGTGATGTGTATATAGTGTAAATAGTGCAGTGTAGTGTTAGTGCGTATGAATGTGAGCATGAATGTGTGAGAGAATGAGTTGTAAATATAGTTGTACGAATGAATGAGTGAGTGAACGACCTAAAAAATGAAAAGAAGAAGAATAAGAACATTTTTAAGAATTATTTAAACAAAAAATTAATACCTGTACATAAACTAAGCTAGGCCCAAAGAGGCCAGCCATGTAATAGTTTTAAGTTAGTAGTAAGTTAGTTTTTGAAAGTTAGTATTTTTATGATACACGCCCTCCCCTCACTCCAAAAGTCAAATCGGCTGGAGTTTAATATATGTATACCCCTTACTTGAATAAATTCCCGCCCCACCAGGGTACTGACGGGGAGAAAATCGAAAAAGAAAAAATGCTCGCTTCGTTCTCAAACCGACAGACGCGCTGAGCGGAATCGTGCGATGCGTTCCCACAGCCGGCCCGTAATCAGAGGCGAATGAAGACCTGGTGCACCCCTGCCCCCCACCGCTCCCGCTGTAACGTATGACGGACAGCGCAGCTCACTGAGGTAGCCGAAATTATAAGATTTTTTCTATTATTTCTAAAACCTGCAGCAAAAACGTCTTTATTGCAAAAGAACCTGTCACTTCGCCTCCGGCTGCCTCTTGCCCCCGGTGACACGGAATTCAAGCCCGATTATCGACACTCCGGGGACCACATGCTACTCGATCTGCAGGACGCCAGCCACTAGTGGATCCATGGGGGCAACGCCCTTCCCCAAAAATGCCTAATATTTTCGTTTACCTTCCTTTTTGGCAAAATTTATTTAAATAATTATTTATGTTCGAATAACGTAATTATTTAAATAAAATATTGTATAGTATATCTACAGCACACAAATAGCGTTTATTATTTAACAAAAATCTACGATGCACCCCGCCCTGGATCCGTTCCTGTCGCCAGGATCTATAACAGTGCCGACAGACAGACAGAGAGATTGAGACACACACAAACAGAGAGAGACAGTGACAGAGAGAGAAAGACAGACAGAGAGAGAAACAGATGTTACAATCTGCCAAAATGAAATTTCTAAGATCTGTAAAGAAATTTACTAGTCTAGATAAAATCAGAAATGAGGAAAACAGAATTAAACATTCAAGCAATCGGTGACAAAGTACTATCTTACACAGATATGGCTAGAATGTTGAAAGAATGGAACAGACAAGTAGGTGTTTATCTGTAGAGACCACAAGGTAGCTCAGGCAGACCATTGAGAAAATGAAACTCACAGAACTAGCTCTACAACAAAAGGGTGAAAACCACTGTTTAAAGTCATGGTGAAGGAAAATCTTTTATGTCCTGAGCTAGGTTAACGTGAATACTCCATTTTTGCTGTAAGCTATGATGCAATTTAAGGTATTACAATGCATCCAATAATGCCAACACTATTCTGTATTTTCCAAATTAGAAAAAGCAAACTCCAGTTTACTAGAAAAGTATAAATATTGATTAATAAATTAATGCCTTTGTAAATGTGAAACTGCATGTTATTATTTTTTCTAATAAACACCATGTTCAAAATGTTCTCTTCCCTCTTACATGAACATATGTAGTGAAGAAATGTAGAAGTTCACTTACTTTGGAAACAAGTGGCTGGATTGTTAAGCAGCACACAATAGACAATCGAGGGCAGTGGTTATATTGTTTTTAGAAGCCCAAAGTACAGTAGGGCATTAACATAATTCAGCCAATTTAAGTGACTTCTTTAAAAATATTTAAGAGAAATAATTGATTAAGGAGTACACAAATTATCTGGAGTGTTTTAATGCAATTCCCTTTGGCAAACATTCTCAACACACATCACAATCTTAAGTGCCCAAGAGTTACAATATTTGAACAAACAAAAATCAATTTCATCAATGGAACTAATGATTAATATACACCACATTCTAACACAGGCTTAACAGGAACACACATAAATCCATAAAAGTAACGAATGATCACTCACAGTCAGGAGCTCAAAAAGCAAAGTCAACACATCAGGAATTCCATTACGATTGTAGACTGAAGTTTACTTTTATTGAAGTCCCTCCAAAAAGATGTAAATTAAGTTTAAATTAATTTCAAGCATCTTTTTTAAATGAATCATGATCAATAATTACTACATATTTCCAAATGTCAAACAATGCTAGATTGAAAATTCTAGAGTTTTTGATCAGTATACTCACCAAATCCCACAGACCTTTAATTAGTCTACAGTTTCATGGTAGCTGCACAATGCATCAAAGCTTGTGCATTTCAAGAGAAAAAACTGAAATATTCTAAGCAAACTCTATTACAAAATCTGAAAAATAAAGTGAATAATAGTTGTAATTAATAACATTACATACAAAAGGGAAAGTCGGGAGAGAAGGGAGGTATCTACTAATACATGCAAAGGGGCAGGAATTTATTTTCTTTGCACTTGTCAACAAGATTTTCTTCACAAGAACTCTGATTAGTGAATCTAGTGCATTTTGACTTCAGATATGCACTCAAAATTCTTCCTTAAGGCTATTTTTTTGAGATAGATACGGCTTAAAATCTAGTTTTAACATTCTCTTTGAACTGTCATAGGTACCACAGTTTCTGGGTTGATGGCCCCATCTTGATCAGGTTTTTCGTCCAGTTTCCCTGATCCTTGAGCAAATGCTCAGATGGTCCCTTGTTTTGCTTCTGGACATAAATGTAACTTCACTATTTGTGCATATCTTCTGAATTTCAGTGGGAAATAGAGTTATTCAAATTATCGTTTTTCATATTATCGCGGTAAAAAGTAATATTCTTTCATGAAGAACATGAGGGTTCAGGGCAGGAATTTATAGCTAATTTACCTTTGAAAATATATTTTATTATATAGGAGCGAATATTTTGTCAACAAAACTCGAAAAAAATCTCTCTTTTCTGTATTCAAAATTCGACTAGAATATGGTTTAGGATGGAGACCACAGAATTATGAAAACATGCACAAAATTCACTTCTCCCCATAGCTCGTCACACGCTGTTTTTAACTGTTTTTGACGTAAATAAATAAATAGAATGTTACCTTATATGTAGGAATTTTATTCAAGTTGTATTGGACTTTATAAGTGATATCAAGCTGACGATTTGGCGATTTTGAAGAGAGGTGAGTCCCAAATATATGCTGTGTTAAAGACTGTTGAGTGGGTGGAAAAATTCTACACATCATGTACCATTTGCAATTCCCATGACATGAGGGGAAACTATGGATCATTTAAGTGATTGTTTTTTGTTTTGTTTTTTGTTTAACAAGTATTAAATGATAATATACAGTTAAGTAAAACAAAAAATACAGTTAAGTATCTGAATTTGCCATCTGCAATGAAGTCTGTCTCACACAATGAAGAGTTCCCTCAACTAGGACTCGTAGATAAGACCTTAAGCTATCACACTGATTTGACCAAGCTCAAACTGAAAATGATTCAGATAATTTTAAAAATTGTCCAACAGTAGCTGTTTAACAAAAACAAACTTTCCCAATCAACAAAACCTTAATGATCTAATTTGGGATTTAAACAGCAAACTTAAGTTTTAATTTCCAGACTCAAAAACTGGAATCTACTCCAAAAAGATGTAAGAACATGTAAGTATTGCAACTCCCATGATGATTTCAGAGACTGCTTTTCTGGTCAAAATTGTATTGTTTTTGTAATGATATTTGTTCTGTTGTGGAAATTCTTGGACACCAACACTGGCCAGATCAGTGGCGATTGTTCATAGACTCTTAAGTTAGTTTGAATGCTGTGCTTCTATATATTGACAATAAAGTTCCATCAACACATGTAGCACATGCTGCTGGTATGAAAGAGACATGAAAATATGAAACTAGTTTTAGAGAAAATCCAACATAAAAAATATAAATGGAATATCTGGGGTTACTTAGATCATTGCTTCATTGCGTGGTATGCAATTAGGGTTCACAATTTTATTGTTTTTGTTTGAATGGCAAAGAAGTCTCATTACATTATAAAATCATGGTCTAAACACGAATCTCTTATCCTTGGACAAAAGAATGTGTCCATTTAGTGTATCTTGATAAAATATATTTACCTATATTGAATTTTAATTTAGTTATGATGAAATTTCATGAAAGCTAAGGATAAACGCTTTGCTGGATTCTTGTACTTGAAATCAAAATTTCCCAAAGTCAGTGATTGTAAACTGAAAGAAGGTATTTTTATAGGATCACAAGTACGGTTATTAGTGGCTGATAAACATTTTCAAGAACTTAAATCCACAAGAAAAAAAATAGTCTGGCAATCTTTTAGTAATTTATGTTGCAGTTCCTTGGAAACCATAGAGCAGAAAACTATCATGACATAGTGGCTGATCTTCTGCATTCTTATAAAGCTTTGGAATGTAACATGGCTTCAAAAATTCACTTCTTAGACAGCAATGAGCAAAGTAAGTGTTTTCATGAGCAAATTTCTACAAGAGAAAACAGTTACCAGAGCAAATGGAGTTCTAATATGCTGGTTGAGTACTGTTGGACCAAGAAGAGAGAAGCTCGACATGCAAAATAGGCCTGAACATCACTATCTACCTCTTTCTAGGTAAGTCGGAATGAGTAGTATAACTTTTAGATTTAGATAGCCACAGTCGACTCCAGTTATAGTGAACTTGGATACAATGAATCTTTGGTTACAGTGAACATCAGTCACAGGTCTCGTTCCACTTCAGCAAATAAGCAAAAAAAGATTCGGTTATAGAGAATATGAACCTCAGCTAAGGTAAATGTAGGGAATACAACGTTCTGGACATTAATTCCCTCCTGGAAAAAGTATACTTCCTCAATGACACAAATTCCCACACAAGACAGTTTGAAAAAAAAAGGAGACCTTATGTCACTGTCTCACTGAGGAAACAAAGGCCATGACCTGTGTGGGCTACAACTGGTGGCAGCGACATGCGATTGCTTGCTTTGGTTTCAATCTTTGTATTACTTGATAGTCAGCAGGACAAGGTGTGTTGAGTTCTACTTACATGACATGAAGTAGGCGACTGCCACAACCGGGCAGTATCCGCTATGCTCTATCCGCTATGGAAAAGAGATCAGTTTCATTAGCCGCTCATGCCCATCCCATTGCCAAAAGAATCTCGTATGTTATTAGGTGAGTTAAAGGGTCTTCGGACAGTGGAACGGTGTTCCAACAGTACAAGAGGCATTGAAGGGCGCATTACAAAACTTAGATGCCAAGGA
>JAHLJT010009163.1:0-19227 GCA_031308135.1 Acheta domesticus | reverse complement strand
TTACAAAACAAGTTTCAATTTGGATACCTGTGTTATTTTTTGTTTTTAGGGCATCAGATACAACAAATATATGTCCCGTAAGTGTAGTGCTTGCTACAAACGGGATGTGACAGTGGTCAAAGGGGCGTGAGGTCCGGATTTTTCCTCCAGGTATCTTTCCTGTCCGGGCAACGCCGATGCCGGGTCAAGACCGAAGTTCCCGGCTTGTCTCAGTTGTGTATTTATTAGCGAAGAATCTCTTTAAACCTGGCTTGCCATTGTCAGTAAAGTTCATACTATTCTGTGTTTTACTTGTGTACTAATGTCGTTAATCTTTTGTGACGATGATTCTTTATATTTAACTACCGAAGTGAAAACGTATTACATACCTTGCAATACCATGTCGAGGTACTTTAGCCCATGAAGCGTTTCATAGGAAAATTTTCCATCTCTTGCGGCTTCCTGAAACTCTTTGCGTAGTTTGTCTTGTATCTCTTTGTTTTTCGCAATCTCGAAGAGCGCATAGCTGATAGTATTGGCTGATGTCTCGAAGCCCGCTGCTAAGAACGTGAACGATTGGCCACATACGTCTTCTTGATCATAAACTACGAAAGAATATGGATTTAAATGTTGCATTCACTGAATATAAAAACTCGACACTACTGAAATTACCGAATGCACTTACTCAGTTTTTGAGATGGCAACTTTGCACCACTTTTTTCTTCAGATGCATATCCAGATTTCATGATTTGAATCAGGCTGTCCAGTAAATCATTACGTTGAATACTTTGGTTTTCTCTCTCCTTAATGGTATTTTGAATTGTGCTTCTTACGAAGTTTTGCACTTCTTTATTTATTACACTTATTCTAAATAACTTGGTCAATTTAGGAGCCAATAAAGCAACAGCAAACGCTACAGCTTCTACAGGTGAAAATTCGAATAATCTTCGCAGTATTCGACGAAACTCTGCTTTTGGATCTGCCAAAGTGTTGCCTTGAATTCCAAAAGCGCACGACGCAATGATATCTGTTGTATAGCGAGCTGCTATTTCATACACTGGAACAGGATTTCCTGAAAATTACACGAAACCATTTTAAAAATTATTTGATGTTTCCATCTTAAACATATTCACCGCATTTTTCTCGAACAGTTGCGAACAGTCTCGAATAGTCTCGAACATTTTAAAATTAAATTTCCTCTAGGACTCGCGTATCTGAAAGCAAAATATTTTGACTTACGTCGTAAAATATGACGTATTTTGTCATTAATAATTTGTCACGATTAGAGTTTTAAAATTTTTATTTATAACAAATTAGCTTGTGAATCATCCAGCTAATATACTTATAAAGAAACATGGTTTATAGATGATTCAAGAGAAATTGGAGAGATGATTGGGCATTAAGTTTATACACAATATACTTTAGAATGCAAATATAACTTATCGGGCACATTGAATAATTCTAGATTTTTGTACATTAGAGGAACTTTACAGAACCAACAGGTACCTATATAATTATTTATATTTTCATTATATATTTTTAAAATTGCACATTCTACGGGTAATACTTTAACTTTTTAAAACTAACTTTCCGTGTGATGTGGGAAGATGGAAAGTAATTGAAGAATCCTTTTCATGGTTTATTTATACATTCGATACGTTAAAATATTAAGGAAGATGAAGAATTCGATCAAGTATGAGGCAGGTAAAGCAGTTATTTTCAATGCTTACGAATTCGAAATAGAGTAAAAGGTTGAGATTTAAATTCCTGTTACTTACTCTCATATGTCTCACCATAGAATGAATAGTGTTTACTACTATTTACTTACCGATAAATTTCTCTTTTTCTAAGGCCAGTATCAAAAGCTTCCCGCATTCAGCTACAAGTTCGTACATCCGCTTCATTTTGCCCGATGTGAAACTGTGTGTGATGGCGTTTCCTCGAGCGCTTCCAACGTTCTCCCTTTTGGCCGAAAAGTCCTCGAGCAGGGAGAGGGTCCAGTTCTTCGAGAACTTCCGCACTTCTATCGGTAAAGTGCTGAAAGTCTTTGACCAGCACAGCTTTCACTAGGTTCAGATCATGGATTTGGAGCACTGGTTCGTCGAACGCGTATATACCAATGAACGGTTCCTTCTTGTGCTGCTCGTAGATTTCCGAAGTCACCATGTCAATATTCTTCTTCAAAATGGCCACATCTTTCATATTTCCCACGAAAGGAAGGGGTTTGAGTTCCTTGATGCCTTTTCTCTTCCAGTGGCCAAAGTTACGCGTGAAATGAAAGTAGGCGGCAACTATTGCAACGCCTAAAAGCGCAGCCCCGTATGATAGAATGTATGATGCCAAAGTCATAATGGTAATTCTGAAAAAAGAGTGGCGCGTTGGGTAAGCAGAAGTAAGGTTTGAATTCTCGGGGGAAGGGTTTTGATGCAATGGCTGAGCAGTATTGACTCTGCCACTTTGGGGATGAGAGTGATCTTCTTACTTCGCAAGAAAACCTAACAACTGTTTGAAGTTTATGACTGTAATATCTCACATCCAAATATCATAATGTAATGAAATTATATTATGGAATATAGGAATATGGAATATTGTATTATATATAGGAATATTTTAGGGCGCATGGACAAGAAGGGCACGTGAAGAGAGATGTATTGTGTGAATGCGAAAGAGGGTGCGAGCCGACAGCGCAGGGCTGGAGCTCGCAGCCTATCCGTGGACATAGTTTCGACTGACTGAGGGAGTTAAGTTAATGCCTTATTTTACGTGGCGAGACTCAGGCCATTAGGCCCGCTCTTCCGTCTGACCACACAAATTTCTCTACGCTTCTTTCACCCAGCGGAGAACGAGGTATTATTTCGGGCGACGAAGAAGGCGATTTAAATTTAGCTCAGAGGCTTCTTTTAGGATCTTTTACATGTGCTAAATCTACTACATGGGACATCCAGCTTTGCTTCCCCTTCAAAGGAAGGCGTGCGAAGGATTTTTTCGCCCTTAAAAATCCACGGCTTCGATTGGGTTGAACCCGCAATCTTTGGTACAACAACCCGATACGCTGACCGTAGTATATCATCGAATCCGCAAGCCGGGAGCGGAGGCGGCTCGCGGTAGGAGACGGAGTGCCCCATGGTGAATGGCCACGCGCGCGGGCCCTGCTCCTCCTAGCACTTCTTTACGATTATTTGAAGCAGCTACTGCTAAATTCAACAAAAGACGGCGCGAGGCGAGAAGTCGCGCATGAAGACGTGGATTTTTAAGGGCGAAAAAATCCTTCGTACGTCTTCCTTTGGAGGGGAAGTAAAGCCGGCTATCCCATGCTAGTAGATTTACTTGCATGTAAAAGATCCTCAAGCCTAAATGAAGTCTCTGAGCGAAATTCAAATCGCCTGTTTCGTCGCCCGAGATAATACCTTCTTTCTCCGCTAGATGGTGAAAGGAGCGTAGAGAAATTTGCGTGGTCAGAAGGAAGAGCGGTCCTGATGGCCCGAGTCTCGACACGTAAAATAAGGCATAATTTAGCTTAAAGACGATTCGGGCACATAGGCGTGAGGAGGCCACCAGTCGAGTCGGCTGCGCGACCATAAAACGATAAATTCTTGAAGATCAGCGGAGACTGAGTAACACAATTAATTACTCCCTTGGGTACATTCGCTTCGCGCACGTGGTTCCCTCCGCACTCTTTCTGCGTACGGCGGAGGAGGGGAGGATTTAATTGCTAGCAGCCAATGAGGCGAGTGTTGGGAATTCCCCACGAAAAATACGAAAATGATTGGATAAAGTGAAGAAAGGGAAGGGGTTCTACCGATCGAGACGGGAAGGGGAGAAGAGGATTCGTGATGCAGGGACCGTGTGTGACGGGAGAGAAGCAAATTGACCGAGGTGGAGTAAGGACCACTAGAGCAGCGAGACGGAGCCGGTAGCTCACAGCAGTAGGCGGCGGAGTAGAGTTTCGTTAATAGTATCGTGGCAGTTGCCACCATGCGATCAGATTCTGCCATCTCTGCCACGTCTTGCCATCTCGACGTAGATAGCGTACTCTGAGAATATTCCGGATGTTCAAATACGACTAGTCTACATTCGAGTCGCTGTCGCAATAATTAATGGCATCCGAATAGCAAACCGAAAGTGGTTTGTTACGAAACTACGCGAGGCAGCTGGGCGTTCACGAAGGGGCGGGCGGCGCGAAGGGGTCTCTGACCTGGTGGTCAGCTGAGAGGTGGCCCTTTGAGGGCCGAGCCACGCGCGGTCGCGCCGATAAAAGAAGGGCGCCGCGCCGTGTCGATTCGCTCTCCCTCTCTCTGAGCTGATGGGGACCGCTCGCAGGTACCAGAGACGGCTTGGAGGAAATGGAACTCAATGGTACGTTATTCCAAAGACATATATGCAAACAACATTCTCAACAAAGAAGAGAGAAGAAAGCATTGTAATAGTGTAGGCATTGAATCATATACAAAAGTAAGCATTGAATCATATACAAAACGCATTGCGAGTTTTGGCCAAACGTTTTATCCACTTTCACTAAAATGCCATATTTACGTCTAAATCTTATTTTATTAATTATCACCTGAAAAATCCAGTCAGAATGATATACTGCATGTGGCAGGTTTAAATTAATAAGTAGGAAATAATCAGTGCATGCTCTTAATGCAGAAATAACGTAACAGTGTAAAATACTTGATTGTCCAAACACGAATGCGGTTGAGAGAACGAACTTACAGACTTGATGATAATTCCAAGACTACTGCAACCACATCAGTCTGCCCCTGAAAAATAAAATTAATATTCACAAAATAATTTAATTGGCTCTATGAATTAGAACTATGGGATTTAGCAAGCGTTTCAAACGCAGAAATGTTTCAAATATTTTATGCTGTATTTCTGAAATCGGTAATCAATGCCCCTGGTACGTTAGAAATTATGTTCAATACTGTGTAAAATGTCAATAGTACCGGAATCTATAGAAAGCATCAGCAATCAAGTCTCAGCCATCACAAAATACTAGAAAGACACCTATATTATCTGACAATAAACATTTTAGATATCAGCCTTCATACAAAGAGATTAAACAGGTGTGGGCCACTTGGTTTAAATTATTGATTTCAGTTACTTTGTTAGAAGAATCACCACTGGGTGTCTCATACGTGATCATTATTTATATAATGTTTATTATTAATATTATTATTACAAAACTTTTTCACATTGCAGGGTAAGACCTCCCATCCGAAATTTGGAGGGGGTTTTATATGTGACCAAATTGCAAATTAACACAATATAGAAAATAAATGCAAGAAAAAATGTTTGACTGCTAACTTTTTATATTTAGACACTTTACATACAATGAAAAATAGCTGATAATAATAAATTTTGTAAGTGTCATCCAACAATGCGGTTTATATGAAACTGTCCACTTTTGTCTCTAAATTTTAACGCGAATGGAATTAAGAAACAAGAAACACTATTTTACCATTGTCTAAACACACGTAACATACACATTCACATTGCTACGAGAACAGAATTATTCACATTGTACACACAGAATTATACACATATCTTGTACACATCATATATATTGATTGTATAAATCATACACATTGCTTGTATAACAGAAACTAACTTTGTACCTGGGGAAAAATTCAAGTTATAGGGTTATACAAGTCCAGACTCACAGCCTCAGGAGGAACAAAATTGCAATTCAAAATAAATTCAAACATTTTCAAACAGACACCTACAACTCTTAATATTCAAACAGCAGCAATAAAAATATACTCTCCTAAAAACCCTGTAATTATCGTTGTAGCATACACACTTCCAAGAAAAAGAAACGAACAAATGAACTTTATCAAATATTTTCTATCAATGCTCCCACTTTCACACTTATATGGAAACATGATTTTTAAAAATAGGTGATCTAAACAGCAAAAATCAAGCCTGGCGATGCAATGCCTCAAATTGTCACGGCAAAACAGTCCTTATCAATAATATATACATACAATCTCCAACTACCTGTACATTGTATTCTAACAATACTTACACAACCCTCGATATACTAGATTTAGTCCTAATCAAAAATTTTTATCCAACAGTACACCGACAGTCGTACCAGAACTAGATTCAGACCAATTCACTTCCAATTAAAATTACCAATGACACTCGAGAAGACAACATATCGCAACACCATGAAATAATCAAGCTCAATTGGAAACAACAGACCTAAAGAACGTAGTCTCAAATATCACAATCAGACAGGCGCATCTGTACACCACCACTCCATGTATTTTGTCATCAAACCCAAACACAGACTCTCTTCCAAATCAAAACTTAAAAGTAATCAAAATAAAACGAGCTATTACACGCCGATGGATCTCAAACAAAAATGAGCAAGGCAAAACACTTTTTAACGAACACTTTTAAACTCAGTAAAGAAATCCAAACCCTGCTTACCAATCATAGACACAACAAAGTTAAAAAAACACTGTCAACAAATACATCCACATATCAGACAGCTCTGTCCAATCCTCCAAAACTTCATGAAGGAAAAATGTAATATTCCCCCTCTCGTTTCAAATAACTAGATAATTGACTATGAATACCATAAAGCAATAATTATAACGAAACAACTATCTTCAACATTCAAGACCAATCCAATAATACTTCAAGATTTTAACACACATATGAAAGAGCACATGAATCAATACCTCATCACTATACCACATTCCATTAAATCTATTTCACAAACAGAAACTCTCTATACCATCAAAAAGCTGGAAAACAAATATAACCCAGTTATGACATCACCGATGTAACCCTCAAACAACCTCCAAATGTGGAAAATTCCATTTTCACAAATGTTCCACGTCCCACAAATGTGGAAAACTAAAATACTGTTCTTTAACAAAGCCAAAACCAATTCTAATGATCCCATTAACCACTAACCTATCAGCTTGCTCCTTTCACTTACAACAATATTTGAAAGATTATTACTAAAACGCCTAACTAATTTTCTCAATACCAGCTACTTTATACTCAAAACTCATTTGGCTTTAAACCCAACCATTCAATAACCCACCCACTTCAGAGACTAATTGATTATATAGCAAATAGATTCCACACCAAAAACACACCATTGCCACCTTCCTTGACATTATCAAAGCCTTTGACAGCATCTGGCGTAAGTTCTCTTCAAAATACAGCATCTAGGTACCTCAGACTTTCTCCAAAAAATAATCTCTAGCTTCTTAATTAAAAGAAGTTTTCAAGTCAAAATCAACCAAATCTATTCCAATGCCCATCATATATATGCAGGAGTTCCCCAAGGCTCAGGCCCAGTTGTTGCTCCCACACTGTTCAATATCTACACTTCAAATCATTCTATAACGCTAGATCCAACATAACAGATACTGAAGATACAGTAATCTATACATTCCATGAAAATATACACCTAGCTTATGACTACATCCGAACATTTTTTTTACATTCTCAATACCTAGTTTCATAAATGGCAATTAAAAATTAATCGAGCAACAACACAAATATTTTTACTCTCAGAAAGACAAAAAAAACACCTCTATTATCCATCAATAACACTCCACTACACTAGCTTAACAACTCTACCCCTGCCAAATACCTATGAATGTTAATAGGCAGACGATTAATTTGGAAAGCTCAGATTAAATCCAAGATAAGAAAGGCAACAGCAAAAGCCATTAAACTGAACCCACTCTCCATACCCATTCCGACCTCAACATGAAAACTTGAAACCAAACTACTGCTATACGAAAGTATCATAAAACCAACCCTAACTTAAGCATATCCCGCTTGGTTAAACACTGCGCACACTACACCACTTACAGAATCCAAGTCTTTCAAAACAAATGCCTTCGCAGACTTCGCAACTTATCTTGATTTATCCTTAACAGTCAAATACATCGTGAACTACAAATACTCTATATAACAGACTATTTAATAAACAATCTCTAAATTTTACTCTCTTTTTCCGTCCTGTTCAAGCGCTGCTTTCTTAGACTTCGGTCAACAATACAATATTCCCAAGAGTATAGAATTTCGTTTCCCCAAAAATATTTTTATGTCTCCTTGATTCAAATCTCCCCACATGTCACCCCCAACAGTGCTCACCAATAATACTCTTTCACACCTTAACAATTTCATTTACAAATTACTTTCCAATTATCATCTCACTATGAAAGAAATAAAGTATTTCTGTTTTTTAACTTCCGAGAAAGACACTCAATCAACTTAAGAAATTTCCCATGAATTATTTTGTACATATTGACAGCTCTGTAGGACCATCAAGTCAAGCAGATAGAAATAAATTAAAAAACAAACCTTTATCACATTGAACCCATATCAGACCTTTTAATTTTCCTACGCTACGTGTTCAATTGGCATCACGCTCGGACATGAAATGGACAAAAAACTCTACTGGACATCGATTCGACAATCGCGTATTATTAGTCATCGATACAAAGACACCAATAAACTGGCGATAAAATTCACCAATTATGAGAGAAAACTCAAATCAGGACTTTAGATAACTATGCGAAAATATTGAATCTAAAATGAGCCTGTACGTACTGATCTGTTGCTTCTGAAAGGAAAAAAAGTCTCTTCCTCCTCCTTTTATACTACTTTGAAACTGGCCTTGAGGAGCACATGTTTTGTTAGATGACAGTTTCCATTAGCAATTGTCACGCGTGTATGTATCTCACTTTTGTTGCCAACTGTTGTCTCACAACGTTCATAACTCATGCATCTGATTCAATATACAGGAAGTAGCACCTGAAGCCTAGTTTTTCTCAAACTAAGGATTGTAATACATTTTTGGCTTAATTTGTATTTAATGTTAAGTTGTTTTGACATTATTTTTAAAACATACTTTTTTAGGAATGTATTTCAAATATATGACGTCTAAACACTTATTGGAATAATTAAAAAATTAATCTAAAAGTAATATTATAAAATTCACATTCGCGTAAAAAGTTGAAAATTGAAGCTATAAAAATTTACAACACATAAAAATAATAAATAAAAATAAATAAATAATGATACAGAAGTACCTGTCCTAAAATGATGCACCCTAAACAAAAAATGCTCTACAAGCTATGATTTTTAAGTAATAACCTTTTGAGATAATGAGATTACTAGAAAGTAAACAGAATTGTATAGTTAAGAAAAACAACACATCTATATCTAAAATAATTATTTTTTGAAAAGTCTTCATTGTCATTTTATACTCATTTTCTTCAAAGGAAAAATATTCTAAATATTCTACGAGACATTGAAAAATAAGGAATATATAGATACAGAAACTGTTTATCCTACTCGGAAAGAAATCGCAGATTTTTGGGACAATCAATTTGCAACTTCACCAATGAAGCAACTTAATTAAAAGCAGAGCAAACAGTGCCAGTAAAATCCATCTTTTTTAGCAGCTTCTAGAGGAAAAGAGTTTAATGAAATCTCCACCCAAGAAAGTACTATATCGCATTAACCATACATTTTCGCATTATCGCATGTGGGATTACTTAAAGGTGTATGCGTCAACTAAGACACAGCTCTCATATCTCTCGAAAACTGTGGGAATATTTTTTTTTACAATATAAGGATGCAATTTTGACTGGACATACGCCGACCAGTCAAAGGTCAAGGAAAGCTGCAAAATACTGTCTAAGAAATTGAGATCTACGGAAGAATATGCGGGGGTTGCAGGCTGAAGGAAGTTTCCGAAATCTGGGAATGGAACAAGTTAGGCCCATTGATTATTTATTTAATCACACACAACAGGGCAAAGCCCCAATAACAATAGGCTTTACAACAAAAAACAATAACAATAAAAACAATTTCAAATGAAACCACAAAACTAAAACCACAGAAATCCCATTACAAGAATACATATTTTTGCAAAAATTGATCAAACATAACACACCAGTAAGATAAACAAAAACGGAAAAATTATATCTTCAAAACAGTCATTACAAAAAGGAATAAAATGAGTAAAAAAAGTGACAATATTCCAAAAATGGAAAACGCACATTCAAAATAATCGGGATATAATAGCGAGCCATGCTTAAAATAATAAATCCACATTCAGTGATCATTCAATATTTTATTTAAATTCTGTTTATATTTCAGAAAAAGAAAAACTGAAGTCTAAATCCCACACTCTACTGAATTCATTGAATTTAGAAGACATTCTGAAGAGTGGTGAATATTTGTGCGATGTTGTATTTTGTTATTATGGTATTATACCAAAATAAAGAAAGAATTAACCACATAATTTTACCGGAGAGTACGAAGAATTTTGAGAACGGAATTTAATGGTTAGACCATTTCCAAAGCTATTAACATACGCGCCTTGCACATATTCTGCTACTCAGCTGGAGATAAGTCGTGGAGTATCACAGACATAGAGAACAGCGAGAGTGACGGAAGTGCTATCGAAAGCCCTTAGACACCTCCCTAGAGCATTTGAACGTATAACTCTCCCATATGTGGTGAAACAAAAACATGCCACAAATCAGTACTGATAATTACAACTAAATTATCTTATTTTACCTCACACAGCATTACAAGCAAGCTTATGCTCAAATTTGAATACCCTGTCACTGCTCCGCCATGACTTCAATATTGATTCACTTTATGTTCTCCGCAGTACTAGTTCTCCCGTATAGTATACGGGGAAGTTATGTAGTGCTGCGCGAAAAAAACGGATTTTCGGCAGAAAAACTATTACAGGGCCCTGGTAACGAAAAAGTGGATAAATCCAGTTGATAAATTAAGAAAAAATATCTCCTAAAACGTGGTGCAGCCAGAATCCCTATTTTGTGGGTTCTTGATACTGAAAAATCAATTGAAAGCAAAACATCTGTCCGTCCGTCCGTCTGTTAACAACGCTAGTGACTAAACCGTTCAGCCGATTTTCTCCAAAATTGATATTCCCCAATTGACCTAAATATTCTCGCGGCCCCTTGAATTTGAAACCGGTATTTTAATTTTGGAGAATACTTAACATGAAGCCCCTGGGACATTTTCAAAATTTCCAAAGAATGGCGCCAACAATTTTGACTAAATTTTGTTGTTGGGTAGTCTGAAGGTCATTCAATAGAATGGAGTAGGTCTTATGTTGGTTGAAAACTTTGATTTTGCGAAAATTAAAAAAATTCAAAAAAATTGCAGCGTCGTCCTACAACTATAATTATGAAGATACAATTTTTGTTCTTAATGAAATGTGTTCATAAAAACAGGTCTTTAAATAAGGTCATGTTGAATTTTTCAATAACAAGTATTTTTTCGAAAAATTGTGTCAAACAATTTTTTTAAACAATTTTTTCTTAATAACTGCACAACGTTTTTTTATTAAATTTGGACCTGAGATAGCATAAAAAAGCTTAAGAGAATGGTACAGGTTTTATGTTCGTTGAAATGCCTGATTTTGCAAAATATTTAAAAAATTAAAAACATTTTGGCGTCTTTGTACAACTACAATTATGAAGACACGATTGTTTTTCGTAATGAAATATGCTCATCAAAAACATCTTCAAATAATGCCACGTCACTCGCGGTCTCCGCGAATGACGGTGAAGGTGGGTTACCTTTCAGCTAGCTCAGGTGGCAGAAAGGTGGCCTGAAAGAAATGGGATGGCGAGTGGACGTTGTTTCAGCAACAAAGAACATATCTGAATGAGGTTAACGTAAAGAATTTAATGATTAAAAAAAGATTAACCTAGACTTACACTACCATGCACGAGCTCGTGAGTTTTCCCAGTAATGCACACAAAAATAAGCAAAACAAGATAAATTAAAATTAAATTATTACAATCAACAACAGACAAAATGCATTATACAAAAAATCTATGACTAATTTTATTAACGGCCAATGCATGGCCTGAAATATTTCCTTCCCTGCTTGTTTTGAGCTAACTGCAAAAGTTCAGTGCGTAGTGCCTGAGGGGCAATTGAGCGCTTTCGGCAAAGCTCTCACCGTCTGGAGATTTTCGTGGTCATTGCTCCATTCAGCGCGGCGACGTCTCAGAAAGGGACGCTTCTCCTGAGCGGCCCGGCGGCGGCGGAGGTGGAGGCGGGTGGCGGCGAGCTGCGTCAAGCTGGAACAGCCATGTCAGCTCACCGGAAGGAAACATGTCTAATGATTTATTGCTAATTAATTGCCAATTAATTGCCACATTTTCGAATTAATTGCCACGTATCTTCAGGGCGAAAAAAGGGTGTGAGCTGGCTTGACGCGACGCCAGCACACACATCAGTGAAATTCGGGTCGCAGGTCCACGGAAACACTCAGATAATTTATTGCTAATTAATTGCCAATTAATTGCCACATTTTCGAATTAATTGCCACGTATCTTCAGGGCAAAAACGGGTGTGAGCTGGCTTGACGAGAATGTTTCAGTTTTTAACAATTTTTTCTCATAAACAGCAACGGCAATTAATTTGTGTTTATTATAAAAAATTAGTATATAATGTGTATTAATTATGTTCTTGGTTTGGTTCGATTGTGCTCGTTAGTTCTCTCTACAAACGTATTTGAATATCTGGCATGGTTGAATATGTTTCAGTTTTTAACAATTATTTTTCCATAAACGGCAATGGCAATTAATTAGTGTTTGTGGTAAACAATTAGTGTACAATGTGTATTGATCATGTTCTTGGTTTGGTTCGAGTGTGCTCGTTGGTTCTCTCAATAAACGTATTTGAATTTTTGGCATGGTTGAATAATGTTTCAGTTTTTAACAATTATTTTTCCAGAAACGGTAACGGCAATTAATTTGTGTTTGTGATAAACAATTAGTGTACAATGTTTATTAATCATGTTCTTGGTTTGGTTCGAGTGTGCTCGTTGGTTCTCTCTACAAACGTATTTGAATATCTGGCATGGTTGAATATGTTTCCAGTTGTTAACAATTATTTTTCCATAAACGACAATGGCAATTAATTCGTGTTTGTGGTAAACAATTAGTACATAATGTGTATTAATTATGTTCTTGGTTTGGTTTGATTGTGCTCGTTAGTTCTCTCTATAAACGTATTTGAATACCTGGCATGGTTGAATACGTTTCAGTCAAAAGTTTACTTTCCAACAAAATTTATCCTCCATAGTGGATTCTTTTTTTAAGATCGTGTAAGATTTTTGAAATGTTTATTCGTTTACGCGCAATATTTTGTGCAATATATGCGGTTTAAAAAATTGCAAAACAATATTTTCTCGAAAAAGTTTAAAAGGTTTTTCTTTAAACTTTTGATAGGGGTTGTGCTAAATGTACTTAATGAGATGACATAAACGCCATATTGCTCTATATTTTTTATTTTTTCAAAAGTGCAAAATAATAATGTTTTTACTTGTCTCTGACGACCCTTCTTCTCTCACGCAAGAGGCTAGAGATCGCGCGCCCTAATGGCCACCCACCGACCCACCCCACAGTGCAGATGTATCCCTTGCTGTCTTTTGTTTGCACTCGCCTGGGTGCGGCCTTTCACGGCAGTGAGACACCGGATGTGGAGGCTTAACGGACCGGCTCCCGACAGCCACCAGCCCTGCCCAGACGCCGCGTGCGAAAATATGAAGAAACATCATAGCCACGCCGTCGCCGCTCTCTTGCGACTAGCTTTTGTGGCCACCGCCCCTTGCAATGGCTCCTTGAGAGGGCGACAACCTTCCAAGAGGAAGCGACTGCACCCACACAGAGCGCAGTTCTGTTCTCAGGAAGAGCTCCGTTAAAGTTAGAATCGCCAAAGTTGTGAAAAAAAATGGAAATTAATCTCCCAATTTGTCGCTAATTGTTAATAACTGGAACATATTCAACCACGCCAGATATTCAAATACGTTTGTAGAGAGAACCAACCAGCACACTCGAACCAAACCGAGAACATGATCAATACACATTGTACACTAATTGTTTACCACAAACACGAATTAATTGCCAATTGCCGTTTATGGAAAAATAATTGTTAAAAACTGAAACATATTCAACCGTGCCAGATATTCAAATACGTTTGTAGAGAGAACTAACGAGCACAATCGAACCAAACCAAGAACATAATTAATACACATTATATACTAATTTTTATAATAAACACAAATTAATTGCCGTTGCTGTTTATGAGAAAAAATTGTTAAAAACTGAAACATTCTCGTCAAGCCAGCTCACACCCGTTTTCGCCCTGAAGATACGTGGCAATTAATTCGAAAATATGACAATTAATTGGCAATTAATTACCAATAAATTATCTGAGTGTTTCCGTGGACCTGCGACCCGAATTTCACTGACGTGTGTGCTGGTGTCGAATCAAGCCAGCTCACACCCATTTTTGCCCTGAAGATACGTGGCAATCAATTCGAAAATGTGGCAATTAATTGGCAATTAATTAGCAATAAATTATCTGAGTGTTTCCGTGGACCTGCGACCCGAATTTCACTGACGTGTGTGCTGGTGTCGAATCAAGCCAGCTCACACCCATTTTTGCCCTGAAGATACGTGGCAATCAATTCGAAAATGTGGCAATTAATTGGCAATTAATTAGCAATAAATTATCTGAGTGTTTCCGTGGACCTGTGACCCGAATTTCACTGATGTGTGTGCTGGCGTCGCGTCAAGCCAGCTCACACCCATTTTCGCCCCTGAAGATACGTGGCAATTAATTCGAAAATGTGACAATTAATTAGCAATTAATTAGCACAAAATCATTAGACATGTTTCATTCCGGTGAGCTGACATGGCTGTTCCAGCTTGACGCAGCTGTGGCGGCGGTCAGGTCGTCTGGGACGCGCGGTTCTGCGCGCCGCTCCGAGGGAGGGTGTGGGAACAATGCTCCTCTCAGCTGGTTGAACGGGCGCCTTCAGGTAGCGCTTTTGACGGGAATTGATGTAAGCGGTGGCAATCTTGAGGATTAACGCAGTCACTTCCGCGTGCTTATGCCAAAGATAGACTAATAATTACGTCTACTTCAACAAAACCAATTGTTTTGGTTCATCTAACAAGCCAATGTGGCCAAGCACGACACTTTAAATAACTTGAACCGATAAAACTATGGTTCAGAAAATTTATCAAGTCCGAAAGAGAAACTTTCTCTTGAAAAGCCCTCGCCACAAGATAAAATCAAGTGAAGACCCCGAAGGGCAATCGCAGAGTGCCTTCGCGAAGTCTTATTAACAAGCGCCTCAGTCGAAAATCGAAAGCAGAGCGATACTCAGCCAAAAGCCGAAAACAGAATGCTACTCAGTCAAAAGTCGAAAGCGGAATGCCTTTGGATGTTACTTTCTTTCTGCTCGCTGCCTCGGTCCCCCTCCAAAAGATCTCTTAAGTTCGAGAATGTTCTACTACAATTTTGAACCGGTTCGGCGATAGGCTACAGGAAATTGCGCAGTGAAATTACTTCGTCCAATCGCTGAAGGCGTTTGAACAGGGATCTTTAATGGAAAATTCCCAGTATCTTCTGTCTCAAGTCCCTCTGTCTTACGTTGTTTACTTGGACGCACGTGCAAGCCTAAACGTGCGTCGTAGAAGTGGGCCAGGGCAAGCCTAATTTTGTTGACATCCACTGGGTGGCGGCCCAGGGGCTTGAAGGGGGTGGGTGCGTTCTCTTAAGGAATGCTTCCCGGAAGACAAACACGCGGAGGGTGGTCGGGCACAAAGAACGGGGGCGGTGGCGGAGGAGGCGCGCAGCTGCGCGTGACGGATTGGGACGGGGGGAGTCCCGCCAAAAATTCCCCGGCGCCAGCGGAGGCGCCTTTCGCAGATTATTGCCAGAGAAATGTAGAAATTGATGCTAATTTAATTAAGTTGATATTCGGTAATGCTACAATAAGGTCATATTGAATTTTTTGAAAATATGAGTAATTTTTCTATAATTTCCTGACAAACATAATAGTCCGCTCGGAATTGACTGGGCTTCGTTTTCGTCGTTTTCTTACAACTACAATTTTAAACATACAATTTTTTCTCAATAAAATGCATTTATCAAAAACTACATCTTCGAATAAGGTTTTGCTCAATTTTTTCAAAAAACTAGTAGTTTTTCTATAATTTTATGACAAACATAATATCCCGCTGTAAATTTACTGCGCTTCGGACAGCTGGCTGCGTCGTAAATTAGAATTTGCAATTATGTATATTATTTCTTTGTTCGTTTCTGATATTGGACCTTTTGTTATACATATACACATTAATATTTTAGAAATTGTTTAGTTTGAAATATTTGAAATAAAAAGTAAAAAAAATAATAGCTCTCGTGTGATTGTCGTGACCTGATGAAGCTGTATGAAAAAGAGATATAATTGTCTAATGTATTTTGATATATGCATGAAAATATTTAGTTTTCGCACCAAATGCTGTACCATTTGTAGTGAATAGAGTATTTGTTGCATGGTTTTAAAATACTCTTCTATAATAATAGCCCTATGGAATGCATTCTAAATTGTCCAGGGTATCAGGCATATTTTTCCAACACAGGTTTACAAAACTGTTGTATTCTGTTTTTGTGCAGTTGTAGAATTCACATAGTTCTGACAACACTGCGATGGAAACAGTGAGTTGTACGGTTTTTGGTTGAATTGGATGTTTTCAAATAATAGCAAAGATGTTGGTAGCGCATAAAGTGCAATATTTCAGTACTACGTAGCTGTTTCCTCTAATACGGGAGAGTAAGTGCTGTTGTAGCACCACTAGTTTATTTTATCTGTGAATTTGCGAAGTCGCTCATATACAGGAATGGATTAATATTATAGTTAATTGGGAACCTGATTTAAATATTGCTGTGGTCAGCATTTTTTGAAGCTGGCGTGCGCGGTAATACACCGCACGCCACGGAGTTTGCTGGCACGCAAAGCTGGCCAGCGAGCAGGAAAGCCCGGAGGCGAGGCTACCCTGGGCCGCGCCGCCCCTAAAGCGGGGGCGGGCGACGGCCAGGAGCAGTGAGAGCAAGGAGTCGCAGCCAGTCCGCTTATCAGTCCGAGCCACTGACGGGAAACGAGACGGGAGCCGCCGCCTAGGGAGAAGACGCGTGACGAAGCAGACTCATCGGAGTCGCGACGGGCAACCCAGGGGCCGTGCTGGAAGCACGGCAGGATAGCGTGTCAGGGACGCACGTGGTGAAGCCGCACCGGGAGTCGTGCGGGACACGTCGCGACCGTCAGGCTGAGGGGCCGTGCAGTGTGACGCGCAGCGAGATGGCGTGTCGGAGGAGCACGCCGTGGAGCCACGCCTGGAGGTGTGAGGGACTGATCTAGTGCCTAGCGACGCTCTAGCCAGAACCTGACCAGGAAGAGTATATTTTGCCCGAAGATAGCAAACCTCGTGCACTTGCGTTGAATGTAAAGGAGATATTGAGAGAGTAAACTAAAGTTTAGTAAGCGTATATCTTTTCATTTGGGCAAACATAACAAATATTATTCCCTATCACAGAGCCTTTGCTACCTGCAACGTAAAACAAAATTTTCAACAATGGCTGCCGAACATAATGTCAATAACTATTTATTTATTCGGCATCCTTTTCCAGCCGAATGGCATACAGTAAAACAATTCCGATTGAAACATTTACATACAATAATACACATAAAAATACACCCTTTCAACGAAAAAACAAATGCCCTTACAACTGAAAATTATTCACACATTCATACTTATTTCTTGTTGCTCATTCATACAAGTGCACTTCATAATGATTGAATTCTTTTTCTTTTATGGCCATTTTAATTTATCCTTATAATAATAAAAAATCTTGGCCTTGTGATAAAAAATGTTAATCTTAATAAAGTTTGTCACTTCCCTGGTAACGTTCTCCGACTGTTGCCGAAATGCCTGCATCTGCGTCAACGTTCAGTTCCATTCACCATTCCATTCTATCTGGATTCCGATTCCACACTCCCGGGCTACTATTTAATACTAAATATCACTTTTCAAAACAAAGCTCAAAACTTTTATCTAAGTTCTATTCGAGATCAACTGCCTCATTGTACGCGATGCATCTCGTCCAAGCACCTACAGCCATCTGGTTCTCGCATTTTGTTACAACTTTCCTTTTCGCCGCGCAGTTTAAAACAAAAAAAGCCGTTCTCCTCTTGTTACAATCGTAATATCCTTTACATTTTACAAAATATAATTATATTTTAGCTACTTTCTTTATTACAATAATTTCAATGTCAAAATAAAAGTCCGAACAATAATATTTATAATTTCGTTGCGTTTTAAGTCGAATCTTCTTATAAATTAATTTTTATGTGATCGTACGTCACATGTCAACACATTCAATTGTCCTTTTCCAAATATGACAATGTTTTCTCTCATTAAAATGTTCACTATTCCGAAATGACATAAATTTTTACAATTATTTATTCTTTGACTAAATGTTCGCTATTTGTTTATTTACTTCCCACTGGTCTGCTAACGACACAGTTCTTTGGATTTCTTTAATAAATAATACTTTCTACTTTACCATAACCTCTTCGACTGTTTGTTTGATTTCTATATTATTTGGTTCCCTAACACTTCAGTTAATTTATTGCATTATGGTACGAGTCCTAATAGACCGTCACACATGGCACCTCGTCGGAACACTTTGCTGACATTAACAACATGATTTGCAAGCAACATGATTTGACTGGTAAACTCTAAAAACTTCAGTGTTGGTGTAGAAGTTTAGATTATAAGTGCAAGAGCCTAGCAGAAGCGCAATCAAACATGAAATCTATAACTCTAACGTGGAGGCTTATCTTCGTGTATGCTTTTGCAGTGCAATGTTTTATCTATTTGTACATTTTACAAGTAACAGCAAAAACCGAAACGGCAAACTCAGTGCATGTAATTACAAATAAGTAGTGTCTAATGTAAATAGTAGGATTAATACGTAGGTTAGCGCTTCAACCCAGAAAACTGTACACCCAACATGAAAATAAATGTCATTACATAGGGTATCTGATAAACTATGGGCCACCCCCAAAACTTCTAAGCGGTTAACGACATCGAAGTGCAGTTTCCGCTCAAAAATGCAGAATCATAGGGCATGTAATTGTAGAGGTGCTGTTCGTAATATTTTTTGTTTTCGAGAAATTCAATCTATGATTTTTTAAATGGAACTATGTATTTTTCTTTTCAGCAATGGATAGATCATAAAAAGAGGAATACAATGGTATATCGTATGTTAGCATTTTGATAGAATTTTGAGTATAAAATTCGAATTTGTGACAAATGATTTTAAATTAAACGTATCAGTCTCCCCATTACCGAC
>JAHLJT010009162.1:42779-82021 GCA_031308135.1 Acheta domesticus | reverse complement strand
TTGGGAAGATTACTTTGTTCCTTTTTGCTGCGCTGATTTTTGGAAATTTTTCACAGAGATACTGATATGCTCCAGAGTTTTCCTTACCTATCGTCTTCACCACCAATGAATCCAAGTTAGGTATGAAGACAAGAGAGAAATATCGTGTTGGATCAACGTGACGAACTGTTTTTCCAGGCCCATAAGAAACTCTCTTTTTCTGTCTCTTCTGTATCTGTTTTGATATACGCTGGTCAAAATAAGAGCTCATTTCACCTTCAACAACAGCAGTTCACATAAAAACCGTCCTACCTCAGAAAACTCTTCGTGTTAGAGAAAATCTAAGCACCTATTTAGTATCAGCGCGTGACAATCTCTCATATTTTTCTGGCGATTTTTCATTGTGACTACGTAAGTCTTTATTTCGGAGGATAATTTGCACGATCGGAATATTAAAACCATCTTATCACAAAAATGATACGTACTAGATAGATTGTAAGCACATATTTGGAATCAAATTTCTGATGAATTTTCATTATTGACCTGTGTAATCAACCCACATGGTAAAATAAATATCCAGAACCGCGAAAACAGCACGTACATTAACAGCGACCAAACACAGTTAAAATGTCAACGAATTAACACAGAAAGTAAACATATTTTTCCAAAAAACCTCAACAGATAGGACTACACAGTTGCATTTAAAACGCAATAGGAGTATCCAGGAATAAGAATTCATTGGGTAATTTTTCATAAAATTCAAATTCTAAGGTAATTCGAAACAGGATAGCAGTCGATTTTATTCACATATTTTTGAAACCTAAAAACTCCAAGGGCATTATCAATTACCTTCTATCCGTGGCGTAAGTATAAGTATTCTTACACCATGCTACTATCCTATTTCTAGAAAAAAAACTCAAACCTGCAATACAATTTCAATTAACTGACAGTATGCTCATATTTATATTTCAGAGACATTACGCAAATATCCTCCACTCCCACAGCTCAGTAGGAAATGCAGCAAAGCATACACTCTCCCTGGCACAGATATTACATTGGAAGAGGGGTCTCGCATATTGGTACCACTGCACGCTCTGCAAATGGATCCAGAATATCATCCCAATCCCAGACAATTTGATCCCGAAAGATTCTCTGAAGAAAACAAGAAGAAATCATCAAATACACATATATGCCTTTCAGTGAGGGACCGCGAAACTGTGTCGGTGAGTTTGCAAAGAATAATTAATCATTCCTTCCACCATTCTTGTTCCCGTCCTGAGTTTCTCATTCCCCTGTGGAGTCATCTTATACAGTACTGACCAAGAACAAATATTTTTCAGGGATGCGTTTTGCCCTAATGCAAGTGAAATACGCAGTTGTGCATCTTCTTATGAAGTATTCCGTTGTTCCCAGTGACAGAACACCCCAAGAAATCAAGTTCAACCCAAAGACCTTTTTGCTGCAACCAACGGAAAATATTGAACTTGTTTTTTATTCTCTCATGTAATCAAATGTATGGTATAGGGCTCGGACTTTTAGGTAAATACATATTATTTCCCTTTAATCACCAGCGTTGAAAGTTAGGTGGAAATTCAAATACCCCCATGGTTTTCATATACCGAATTCTTTATCACCTGAAAAATAAATATTTTGATTAAGTGGCTTAAAAGTAAATATTTTTGTCGAAACATATATTATTACATATTTCGCTCAATTTTGTATGAATGGATATTTTGAGTATTTTCCAGTTTAATGCTTTAGAGATTTTCTTTGTAGGGTGAAAGACATGCCTGTTTGGTAAGCAATTGTTTTCCACACATTCCCATTACTAGAAGTGGGATTTAGGGGAGCAACTGCCCCCTCCCCAATGTTGGGATAATTTTTTAAAAATATATTTAGACATTTCATTTCGTCGATCTTCAAATTTGTATTAGAAAATATTTATTTTTTCTCTATTTTGAGAAGAAATTTAATAATAATTAAGTGAAAAATAATTGCATTAAGCTAAGCTAATAACACATTAATAAATTGGTTAACTTTAGTTCAATACTATAAAACGCGTGGGATAATGTTCTGCGTTACTGTGAATATTCCGTATCAATAAATCATCATTCAATTATATTTCGCTTTTAAATGTTGTTTACTTAGAAATTAAACAGTTTCATGCCTAAAATCATGAGTCATAACACTCGAATTAACTCTCAAAATGAAAGAGTATTTCTTTTATATTATTATTATTATTATTATTATTATTATTATACGCATATGATACATAGTACTCAAAATTTCAAAATATAAAACAAAATCCAAGCAGTTACAACAAAAAGTATATTTAAATATATATATTTATAATTTATGCTTCAAATGTATATTGAGAGCAATACAGATTATTAAAAAGTATATTGTTTAATATAAGTATACTGCACACCGCCTTTCGTACATTTTTATTCATTTAATATTGTTTAAACGAAGGGAGATTAAATTATTTTTAACTGTAATTTTAATTTTTTATTAGAAAATACTTCCCCGCCCCCAAATTTGCCCCTCCAATAAAAGATCCGAAATCCCGCCTCTGAATATTACTATAGGATTTCTCCGGCGTGAATGGAGTCAGTTTTGTTTATGCCCTGTCAAATCGTCTCAGCGTCATTTGTAACACTACTGTCGATTCAGCCAATGACACTCCGAACGATATCATACATTGAAAACTTGAGCAGCTTCCAAACTTTCTCAGATTGCAAAGCCGAAATATGCAGAGTATAGGATGACATCAGTTTTAATTCGAGACATCTCTCGATCTTGGTTTCGGCTTTACATATGGGTAATAAATAAATAATTTCGTCGTTTTAAAATATATTTTGCGGCTTTTAAGCACATAAAAAAATAAATTTTGTTTTTTTTGTTACCTTAAAGTCCAGCCCTAGTTATAAGTGTATCAATGAATGTAAATGTTATAATTTTTATAAATAGAAAGAAATGAAATTTCTGCTACTAAATCCTTATGTACCGTATGTAAGAAACAGTATATACCAGTTCTATAGTACGCATAGTGCTATTAACAAACGACAATATTTGAAACAGTCGAGCATCCAGGCGCTTGCTGTAACGTTCCGAAGCAGACTACCTATAAACATTAAAATGCCCGGCTCTCCGTCGTCCCCGACCCTCAAGGAGGTCGTTTTGATCTGAATATTAACCGATGCTTCTGGAATTCAGGCAGATATTCACCATTTTGTGACGCCTGATTACATAACTTCCCGGGCGTAGCGTCCATGGATGTGGGTGATGTGTTACATACCCTGACAATATCAGCTATTTTATTTTAAAGTAATTGTAAATGTCAATTTGTTATTTTCTTTTTCTACTACAAAATATTTCATTATATTTCAAACATTGCGCCATTGAGAACTCGATTCTTTACAAGGATGAACGAGTCATTATGAAATGCCGCCTAGCCTGCGCTGTTAATCAGATGCACCGGACCCGTTACATCCAGGTGACTACCGTGGTGCCCATGAAAAAAGCAAAACTTTACGAAACTTCATCGTTCTCTTCGGTGTCTGTAAGAGAACAAGGTTAATTAATGAACATTGTCCCTTTATTTAAGTTTTATTACCTTATTTTAATGCATTTAGCAACTATATATTTGTAGCCAATTTAGGTTAGGGATGTGCTGGTGAATGCACAATGGGTAATGTGACTGTGCAATACACATCTGTGTCCTGGAATGGCGAGCACCACGCGATCCAAAGTGCCTACATAATTATGGAGTCGTATTTTTGTGCACAAATTATAGCATGCGAGAAACAGTTAAAAATATTTGTAAAGATATGAGAAGATAGAATTTTATTTAAACAGCCAACACAGGCTATGTGAGGAATACAACGGTGGTATAAGGAAAAATAGGAAATTCTGTCACACTTCATTCGAGCTGTATGCTTTTTGGAAGACAATGGCTTGTATTTTCTAGCCATAATGAAAATAGGGGATCATCAAATAGAGAAAATTTCATGTAATATATAAGTGAAATAATGAAAAATGATAAAACTGACAAGGATGATAAGAAAATTCCGGTGTTTCGAGTAATTTCACCAGAAATTCAGATTCACTGAATTTCAAGTGTAAGCACGGTAATGTCCCATGAAATTAAAAATAAAATTTCTAAAGCCTCGTTTATCTTCGCCATACTGGATGAAGCTCTTAATGTAAGCAGCAAAAAGGACAACTGTCAACTGCTTTTCATTACGTGTCTGCATATTGATTGATTTTTCTCTATCCTATTATATTTTTATTACAGATCATTGTTTTCCATTTTATAAATTATGCCAATTCTATTGGGTTCGAATGATATGAATTGGACAATTTTGAAAATCATTGGGTTTGATAGGGCTCTTATTATTAAAGTATGAGGACACACATTTATATTTTGCTAGGTAGTGAACATAAGTCAACTTTTTCTAACTTTCAATTAGTAAACTACATGAAGTACGTGAACCATTATTACTTTCACTGGATCAGTTTTTATTTTAAATATACAAATTATTTGTGTGCTCTAATTGATCAAAGTGACAGAAATGGTATTGGTGAATGAGAAATACTTAAATTATAATTAAAGTTTTAAATTATTTTCTCATTTCTCGAGTTACATACCCTAAGCGAAAACTCAGGCTACGCCACGATAACTTCCTCTTCATACGAAGAACTTCGTAAGTCGAGAAAGAAACTAGTGGTGCTACAGAATGGCACAGACTTTCCCGTATTAGTTTTCTGTTTCGTTTGGTCTCGGCTAGCTATTCGGATTGCCAATACTCATGAGTCATGACAGCTGCCATCTATCGCCGCCCAAACTATATTTTTTTTTGCATCTTATTAATTTGTCGGTTTCCTAATAGTAAAATAAAATTTTTTATTTTAAGAATATTACAAAAAACAGTTAAACCTTGTCCAAAATGACAATTTCGGTAGAAAAATTTAGAGCCGTTTGCAAGAAAATGGCGTTTAGCGAAATTTGAAGCTTTCTCACAGAAAATTTTGAGTTTTCGAAAAACTTCATTGGAAGTCATTTGAAGCACTTACAGTTACAAAAATAATTATGTTACAGATTGCTTGTAATGTGCATATTAAAGATGTGTGAAATCTTTCAAAAAAATTACATTTGTATAATTTTTGAAAAAACAAAAAAAATATCCCAAAATGAACTTTACGCCATATTAAAGAGTGCACTATCCATTCGAAAAGCTTGAACAAAAAATTTGAGGCCATTTTTGAGGAACTGGCGTTTGAGCGTTTCTGAAAATACGGAATTTTGAGCTAGTTTTCATAGAAAACTATTCAATTTTCGAGAAACTTTATTTGACATTATTTAAAGTATATGTACTTATTAATATAATAGTGTGAACAAATAGGCACTAATGTAAATATTAACGATATTGGAGCCAAGTCAAAAAAATTGTAATTAAAAAAAACAAAAAAATAGAGCAATATCGGAATTAAGTCATTTCATAGAGTAAATTTAGCACTATCCCTACTAAAGTTTAAAGAACAAAATTTGGAGCCGTTTTGAGAAAATCATGTTTGTGTAATTTTTTAAAATTGCACATTTGCACGCAATATTGCGCGAAAACGAGTAATTTTTTCAAAAAATATACATGACCTTAAAGAAAACACTCACTATGAAGAACAATTTTATTTGACGAAATATCTCTGTCTTCAATTTTGTAGTAGGAGGAAGACGCGCGAATAAAATTCATATTTCGCATTTCGAAATTTTCGAAATTTAGAGTTAACCATTAAAATCGAATCTTTGCCATCTTAATAAGTGTATTTTACTCTATTCTTATAAGAAACTTAAAGAAAAAATTTGGAGCCCTTTTTTAAGAAATTTCAAAAATGTCTGGGAGGCTTCATGTAAAGTACCATTAAAATAAAATATCGGTTTCAAATTCAAGGCGCCACTAGATCAGCCATATCGATTGGGGAGTATCAATTAAGGAGAAAATCGGATCGGTTTAGTCGCTAGCGTTGTTCACACACAGACGGACAGACAGACGGACGGGACAGACGTTTTGCTTTCTATTGGTTTTTCGGTATGAAGAACCCACAAAAAAGGGATTCTGGCTGCACCACGTGTTGACAGATTTTTTTCTTAATTTAGCGACTGGATTTATCCAGTTTTTCGTTACCCAGGGCCCTGTAATAAGAGTTTTTCTGCCGAAAATCCGCAGTTTTTTCGCGCAGCATTACATAACTTTCTCTATACTATACATACGTATACGTATAATATACTATACGTACGTATAGTTTTCAAAAATTCAGAGTTACTGTGAAAATCGGGCCTATGCCACCTTAAGTGTATTCTACTCTATTCTTACAACAAATTTAAAGAAAGATTTGGAGTAGTTTTTGAGAAAAGTTTGAAAATGTCCGGGGGCTTTCAGTAAAGTACCCCCAAATTCTGAAGTAAGTTTTTCAAAATCGCGGCGTCTCGAGTGGAAGCAGATCGTTTGGGGAATATCCATTTTGGAAGAAATCGTACGGCCGGCCGGACAGACTGACGGACGGATGTTTTGAAAAATAAACTTTTCGGTATCAGGGGATCCCAAAACGTGTATTTCCGTTAAAATCTCAAATCTATTTTCCGCAGCATTAAATAACTTTCCCTATACTACATACATTACTCCGTATGTACGTACGAATACGGGAAGTAAAATGAATTGAATTGCAAGTGAATTATGTAGAAAAAATAGTGTATGTAATTTTCATTACAGTAATGTGTATAGAAGTATGTAATTTTCAAAATATAACGTCTTTCAATTTTGTGAAATGTTTTTGTTTTTAAATAGTGAAACTTATTTTTGAGTTACCCTCGTAATTTAATAAGGTTACAAAACTGTTTACTTATTTTAAAGCTTGAATTATGTTCAACGATTTTAAACTTTGTATATGGCAGTGGCGTAGCGTGACTCGCACGTTTGGGGATGCTCAACAATAACACACAATGTCAGCTATCAACTACTTCACTTGTACTTCACTAACTGGCGAACGCAACACAAGGCAGATACATTGGAACTACCCACGATCTCGATGCTTACGACGGTGTAGACCGCTTCCCACCAAAATCCTCACAGCAGTCAGGGCTGCCGATGTCTTGAAAGCAAATTATACAATGGCTCAGTTTTAATTTCTTATACGCGAATGGCAATAAGACCATTTGTTAATTTATACATTGCAGACTTAAATAATATTGTAATCTATTTAAGAGATAATAGAATTTCTTGGATATTAATTAAGAAATAGTAGACAGGCACAGTTTTCTACAGTTTGTACCATGACCAAGCGGGGACTCTCGAGTGGAGAGAGAGAGAGAATTACTGACTGCCTGAAGTGTGCTGCGCTCTCGTGCACAAAACGAGCTTCTTTACGCAGTAGATGCTAGCGTAAAGCAGTCGGGTTTCTCTGGGCCAGGGATGAAGAGGGGAGAGGGGAACCTCGTCATCTGCGCATGCGTCATTGCTCGTCGCAATCTCTCGGCAGACGCTAGAAAGCATTTTAGCTTCCAAGCAATCACAAGCCAGCTTCAACAGCCCGCCAAATTCAATCATAGGAAATCAATTTTAAAATTAATAAAAAACGTGTTTCACTCAACAGACCACTTCTAAGATTATCAATACAGTATTTAAGGTTTTTATATACGGGAATGCTCAGCATCTCAGCGTCCCCTGACGCTACGCCACTGGTATATGATGAAGTAAAAGTAAGAGTGATAAATTCAGCATCGCAGTAGAAATCGTGCGGATAAAGCTTGACTACTCAAAGAAACATTTCCGCGATAAATACGAACATAAGAGAATCAGCTGATTCTTTTCTGATTTTAATTATGCACTAACAAATTAATAAATCTGAAACGGTTGATTGTTTAACTTTAACTTCATTTACATACTTTTGATTCAGTCATTTTTACAGTAAGTTCGTAATTTCATAACGGCAAAATTTTTTTTAAGGCATATTTTTCTCAGGAAGTGTGGGGCCTGTAACACGTGCTAGAAATGCTACTAGGACAAACCGGGACTGACAACATTATTAATTATTATACTTGGTAGGTATTGGCCATAACAATTCAGTGCGTGCGTGGCTTATGGCTCACATAATTCATAGTTACAACGATAATTTAGTTTCCTCGGGAACATACAGAATATCGTACCTACCATGGAACCAGGGAGATATTAAGGGTTTACTGCAGGATTAACAAATTACATTAAAATCATACACAGTTAGCGATTTATGTTAAATTTTATTAATGCCATTTATATTGAAAATTACAAAATCAATGTTTTCATGTTTCTGGACAAAGTTCCCTCTTCTCAATACGCGTTTTTCTTTAAGTCAAAATCAATACTGATATAGCCCTTCGTTTTCCTTTTTCGGCAATAAATATAGATTTTCATCCTTCACTGACATCAAATATATTTGTACTGCCTATGACTCAAATATTCAACATATTCTGTTCGAGGTAGCTTACAATACAAATAAGTAATTCAGTACAATTACTGTTCGATAAATACCAATCTTCAAAGTTTAAGGTGCAGTCATAATGTATGTCTTTGCATCATGGGTGCAGCACAACAATGGCAATGGTGACAAAGGTCGGCTATAGCGCGGCGTTTACATGGAGGCACGTACTTGGAACAAAGAGAATGTCTTGGATTCGTCGAATATTTGTGGCGGAAGGGTTGCACAAAGCTTCGGAGAGACCCATTTCTTTTCCTCGTAGCCCTCTGCACTACTGCCCTCCCAGGATGATGTATCAAATGTTTATAGTTTTACTTTAGTTTCTAATGAAAGCATTATTGGATATACACGATGGTTTATGAATATCCGAAGGTCGCATTCTCCCAGTTACTACATTGGAAATACGTGGACAGACTCAAGAATGATTCAAGTTTACCGCGTAGCCCGGAGCCTCCCTTTGAAATTGGATACGCGTACAGAGGCATGACACGCTACGGTATGGCAGACATGACACGTGCCATGGGCGCCACTCATAAGGGGCGCTATTTATATTATGCCCGCTAAAACAAATAACAACTATCCTAATTGGAAGTATCCGGTCAGGGCGCAATTTCTATGCTTGCCAGGGACGCCTGAATACCTAGATACGCCTGTGCACGCATAGCAAAGCGCACTGCGCCTTAAAAGTTTGAGATTGTAAACTACGCCTTTCCGCTCGCCGGGTATTCGATGACTGAGCTTGCAAAATTACATTAGTTTCGTTATGGTCGCTAAATCAATCCACACTTTTTTCAAAACCATGAGTTTTGTTATTGTGACAGGACAAGCATAAATGGCTTCACATCCCAGTAAAGAAACAATCCAATCCAGTAAGTAATCCAAAATCTTACCTATTGCTTTGCTTCATTAATCCTGCAGCGATAGCAAAACTCATATCTCAACTGGAAGGAATTAGTTTCTTTCTATTTCTAAAGGGCCTTCCCATCAGAGCCTCAGAATTGGGAACCATTGTTGAACTTCCATTGTTTGGGTGAAATACCCGCAACCCAAAAATACCAGCAGTTTAAGCTTTTATAAACAATTTTTTTAAAATAAAACAAACTACCACTGTGCAAAATGTTGCAACTATCTTTGCCTAAAGCACAGTGTACGATTAGACATTGGATGTTAAGGCACTATGAACGTACGTTTAGGTACCTAAAAAGACATTAAAATGTTTTTAAATAGGCACCCAAAAGGCAATAAGAAATTTCATTTTTAAATTTCTGTGGTATATTTACATCATGCCATACAATAAGTAAGTGTAAAGAAGAAAAAAGTTATCTTTTATCACCAGGAAACAGACTAAGAATGGATGAAAATACATGGACCAAAAATATATGAAATATGTAAATACATACATAATTCTTTTTTATCAAAATATGGAGTTAAATATGGACTTAATATGATAAAAAAATGACTATGATAAAATAATATTTCATAGTCAGTTGATAAGCCTTCATCTTTAAATTCTGAAATGTAACTTCTAATTTAACACTGGCTGTCTATGCTACTTATGGCATTTAAACTGGCTTAATAGAGAGATTAAGAACAGAATCAACAGTATTCTGAATGGATTGTAACTGACAATGAGGAGCTGTACAAGTTAAATTTTGATGTCCAAATCACTGTGACGTCATGCAATTACCGGGTGGCAGCCTCAGAGGGTAGGAAAGGGGGTAGTGTGGATACTGAAACGAGGCTGTTTCCCACAGACCATGAAGGTTTTAAGATCATCTGTGAAACAAATCCAACAGTTCACTCCCTCCTCATGCCTCCCTTCACCTTGCAGGACACTTACACCCAGCAGACAGGGCTTCAAGGCCAGACAGGGGATGTATATTTCACATAAGTTTCATTCAGTATCTTAACTTGCTTTCCCGTTGTCAATTCTCCTTAAGTTTGAAAAAAAAACACTAATGTTTAAGGAATTGCTGAAAATTTTTCAGCTGTTATTGTTGAGATGCATTTTATTGTTTGATGCATATGAAATGAAATTTCACTGTTAAGCTTAATAGGTTATATGAAATGATTTTATAAGACATTGGGAAACATATGGACTTTTATTCAAATACCCCAACCCAAAATTTGGAAAATAAAAGTAGCATTTTTCAACTCTACACATTATGAAACAAAGATAATACAAAAGTGTATTGCTATTAGCTTATTTAGTAAATATGTATTTACATAGAAATTCGCTCCTATTTGTCACTTACTAATATCTTAAAACTAAAAGAAAGCATGTAAGACACTTACATTAATAATTTTAAAATTGTAATTTTAAATTTTGTTTTGCAAATTCTCATGTCTCCTAGACCTGACCCAGCACTGATTGACTCATTTTTTCCACTGAAGAGTTAAGTTACATAATATTCAATATCTCACAAGATCCCTCAATGCTAATTTTATCAACAAAAATTCTAGAAAACAATTTTCACATAATACTATATCTCCCCCTCTTCATTTACATGGCAAAAATGCTCTATAAGTTAGTATATCCAGACTCTAGACTGGACTTTAGGGAAAAAAAAACAAAAACTTCATTGTCAAAAAAGTCAATAAAATGACTAAATGTATGTCCTTTATGAAATTAATGTTATGAGGAGAAAAAGATAATTTTTGCCTATTTCTAGTGTTCTATTACATCTGTAAGCCTGTACCTATTAAGCTTATTTGTTTTTTATCTTCGCAGACTGCCATTGCATAAGCCATTGTCAATTTACTAATGACTGGCACGAGCTACCATAAGATTTTCAATTTTTTATTTATTAACAGGAAAAAGATATCAGTTATTTTATCAAAATTGAAAAATGTAATAGAGATTGGCACAGGAGTATCTATAATACAGTGATTCTTTTCAACATTACTAAGAAAAGTCTGAGAAAAACATGAGCCAGAGTAAAAATACTCTGGAAATCTTTCTACTGTTCTTGAAATTACGCAATACAATGAAACATTTCATGAATATTTCTTAAGATTAAGACAAAATAGTAAAACAGTACCTTAAAAATACACCATTCATACCTCATCCAATAATACCAACTTACAAGCTTCTTTGCTTAGCATAAATAAGAATTCACTGAAGTTATTTATGTTAATGTTGTTATGAAATTTCACATACTCTCAAATGAAAAATGGTGGGAACAAAAACACGATTGAATTATTACCAACGATCCCAACTTTCAACAGTTAAAAAGCATAGGAATGGTTAGTAATTGTTTAACTGATGTTGATGCAAACACTATAGCTCTGATAACAACAGATGAAATTGGTTTTCAGTTTTAAAAAAAATGTGTGTTTTATAGAACACTGAGCTGGAAAATTTAGAGCAGTCTTAGTATTATATGCAGAAGTGAAACATTCATTGGCAAAAACACTCAAAATACTTTTTAAAAGGTAAAAATGATAAAAAGTTCCTGTTCATTTTAAATTACTGAAAGTGTATATATCTAAAATATTAAATTTCTGGAGTTACAATATAAGAAATTTCTATTTCTATCTATTTTTTTTCCCCCTCTCGTTAAGAAATAATATATTTGGGTGTTGGCTCCCCTGCTTGTTATATTAAGCTTCCTACTGTTTCTTATTTTCTGTAGTTCTGTACACTGAGGAATAAATATTTTATTGCCCATTATAGGATTAAGCATATTCATAATCCAATTGAGGGTGATTTTATGATTACTTCATAATTCTGAATTTAAATAAGTCTTTGGTTTTGCTTGATTGGCTCTATTTTTTTGTGAAAATGTATATTTTACAGAAAAACAAACATACACCAAAAATGTTTACATGAAAAAAATGTTGCTACGAAAAATAATGTACACATATTACCAAATCCATATAAACTGAATATACGAACTCCACTGTGATATTGGAATCTGAAGACTCAGTTTACAATTATTGTACTAGAGATCTCTGTCTTTTTGATTTACTTGGCTGCATGTTACGAAGAGAGTTGCATTCCAGCCACCATTAACACTTATATGGATACATCGGTCTGACAGGCACCAAGTGAAATTGGTTTATGCAATAATGAGCAATATGAGTAGGCGAGAGCGTTGACAGTCATAGTAGCTTCCTCCCTGACCCTCTTCTATCACTCAGCAGATTTTTGTTTAGTTCTGCTGAAGCGGTCGGCATTTAAGGGGCATATTTGGATATCATGGCTGTCTGCGAGACTGGTAGTTTCTCTTTCCATATGAGAGACTGTTTGTTTCTCTTAGTGTGTAAGTGGTCTGTGAGATGGGTGTTTCCAGAAACCCTCTTGGGCAACTTTCTCAAATATTTATTTAATATTTTTACTTTTAAAATATTGTAATGGATTGCTCAATATCGTTCGGATGATCCCAGCTCAAGAAAAGAAAAATTTAGTACCCTACTCAAGCTACGCTTCATGGATGCAAACCTATTGAAAGGTCTAACAAAAATGTCACTTTAGACAATAGATTTAAATCTGCAGAAGTTTTGTTGAACTGATGAAGAGAAAATTAACTTGTTGGGACAGTAAAAAAGGACAAAAATGATTCCTGACGAATTCCTAGCTAGCCCACAAAGACTAGTCAGATCAAAGCAGTATGGATTTAGACAATGGTGGAGACTGTACAGATTTAGAGGCAATTTCAATGTTTTACAAAATATTAAAAAGTTTTTCAACAATTTCAATTTTCTTTCAAAAATTTCAATCTTTTTTAACAATTTCGATATTTTTCAATTATTTTCATGTTTTTATAATATAAAATATGTTTCAGAATACTCTAAAGATATACAAGAATCAATTGAAACAGTTCTATAATTTATTTTACCTTTACATCCCACATTCAACGCCTAATAACATACGGCAGTCCGTGAGACCAATGTTTCTCTTTGCATTATAAAAATCATGTTTCAATATAAGTGTTAATTTAACTTCAATATCTGTATATGTCTTTTACAGTTTAGTGGAAAATATATTTAAATTATTGTTCTCCATTGTGTCGAGGCAAAAAAGTATATTCCTTCATGAAGGACACGATAAGAGTCAAAATCTATAGCTGATGTGCCCTTGAAAATATATTTAAAGAATATTTTCTTATCAATCCTTGCTAAAAACGCTTGTTTTCTTTCTGTATTCAGAATTCGACTTGTAGGTGGCTAGGTGTAGGGATCACAGAATTAAAAAACGTGCACAGAATACACTTCTTCCCATAGCACATCACACAGTTTTTAAATGTTTTTAATGTAAAATAATGAAAAATAAAAAATGCAACAGTTCCATCTACCCTGATATCTTTCTTCCATCACTCTGATACCTTGTGTTCTCTCTTCTTGTTCCTCACTGAAATCACAAAGATTTTCAGGAAATCATTGTACGTAGCTATGGAGAAAGTGTACCTAAATCATCATTCTACCTCCCAAATTCTACAAGTTTGTAACTACATTGTGATCTGATTCTTCAGATAGGGGTGTTTTATGATTCCCCAGTGTTTCTTAAAAAAAAAAAAACTGTTCCATGCAAATGCTTGTGTGTGTCATTTCTATTATGAAATCAAAATCATTGATGAGCTTGCAAATCTGAGTACCATCAAAGATTCCTGCTTTAAGTTTTTAATTCCTCAGTCCAGGAAAAAATCTGCAGTTATACTTGAAACCATTTCCATTTCTATTCATTTCTTTCACAAATTTCTTCATTAGGTCAAGTTTAATGTCCAGAACTGGGAGAATTATTTTTTCCTTGATAACCAAACTATGATGTTTCCTGCACCAACTGTTGTGTTTTTCTTGTAGGCCATGTTGCCTTTTTAGAATTATTCTGTTGTGCTTGACTATCTCGCATGCAAATTAGACAGGAATTTCACATAACCACTTTGGTGTCCAAGGAAGATGTTCATCATCTTGATATCAAAACATTAAGTTTGATAAGTAGTTCAGGGGTTTTTACAGGAGTATTTTTTGCTGTAGCATTGTTGAAATTCCTGATTTTCACAGAAATATGGAAGAAGTCTGGCTTAAGACAGTTCTCATTTATCCTAGATGCCAAAGGTTCAGATGCTATTGTTCACACAGATTGAGGTCTTGTTGGAAGAGGTCTTGGAAGATGTCACACAGATTGAGGTCTTGTTCTTCCTGGAAGAACTCAGTGATTCCTGGAAGAACTGCTGAAGGGTTGAAGCATTTCCTTTAAATTCAGATCTATTGTTACTGACACAGCCCAACTCCTCTTCTTCTCCTGACAATAGAATTTCTGAGTGTCTGTTAAACTCTCAGAAAACATCTATGCTAAGTGGTGAATATATTGTTGACTCCAGAACTTCTCATTTATCCTAGATGTTCAGATACTATCTTAAAGACAGCTTAAGGTTTTGCATCAGACCCCTGAGTTCATCCTGAAAGAACTGCTGAGGAGTGAAAAGCGTTTCCTTCAAATTCAGAACAACTGCTACTGACAGCCCACATGTGTTTGCCTTCTGATAACAGAATTTCAGTGTTTGAAACACTGAAACAGGAACATTTGTGCTGAGTGGCATAGGTTGTCTTTTTGACTCCAGATCCGTTCACACCTACTTACATTTTTTCAAATCTATTGAAGTATTTTATATACAAAAGTAACAGTTTGAAATGGTTTCTTGGCTCTCACCACCCAAAAGGCACTTCAAAATTTAAACTTTCTTTTTTCCATTTGTCCACTGTTTTATGCACTTCATACATTTTTAACAAACCTTATTGGTAACCCAAAACTTACCTTAGTCACCTAACAGAATTACAAAGTATGCAAGATATATTGCTTGACTAAGTCAATGATGGTTCTCCCGATGAAGAATGTATTCATTACAATTGTTACAAACAACCTACACTTGAAGAACTCTTATTTTATCACAGAAAAAGGGTAGTTTGAGCACCCTCTTAGTTTAGAACTCCTATCTTTGCGAAAGTGGAACAGGAAAATGTAAAACCATAATTAAAAATTAAAATAAAATATAATCTTAACTACCGTACTGAAAAAAGAATAATACAACACTAGAAATAAAAAGATAGATAAAAATATTTTGTAGTACATCTGTCATCAGAGAGAGAAAGTAAACAAAAACAACTTTTTGAAGAAAACTCTGCATCTGCAAAACTAGAGCCAATTTAAAAAAACTGAAAATAGACTTGGATTCAGTATCACCAAAACTGCTATAATATCACTGGCAATTTGAAAAAGAAGTTTGGTTGTTCCCTGATTAATTTTCATTTTTCAATAAATTTATAATCATTATAGAAAGCAGTTAAGTCCCCTAAAGATTAAAACTGGAAAATGATATTATTTGGAGACAGGAGTGCAAAGAATGTAACAATTAACAAATCGGTGGGGAAAGGACTAAAAAATTAAGAATTAAAGATACTAACAAATGCATTGGGTCTATGAGTAATGTACCAGGGGAAATTCAGCTATACTCTCCAAAGTTCTGTTCCACTCCCAAAGGCAAAGTGTAATGACCCACAAAATCTGAAAATGTTCTGTTCAGATCAAGCTAATCTACACTTTCCAGGACTACCACACTGTCAACAATGAGCAATTTTAAGAACTACATATCTATTTTCAACTTCCATATTATTTACTTATTTCTGTCAGAGTAATATTAAATTCATTATTTAGTACAGTGTATAATATAAGACAGGAGTGGACTTATGATTGTTTTTTTGTACAGTAGTTTGAGCAGTTATCAGATTTCACGATCATTTATGACTTAAACAATAGTAATAGTAAGGTGTGTTAGAAAAATATTTGAAATGTAGATAAAATCATTTGTGGTTATAGATTTTCTTCCACTGCATTACATTGCATATTAAAAATGCAGATTAAATTCCTGCAAATTAGTCTTTTAATTTTTGATTGTTTTTTCCCCTCTACCCAATATTTTTTTTACAAAATTATTAAAAGAACACATTTAAAAAAGCACAAATTATTTTATCTGAATTCACAAATCTGAAGCAAAATAACCAAGAAAATAGTGATAATACAGTTATTCACAGCCACATCTTGAATCCATTTAATGATTACATTGTGTAATAAAACATTGTAAACTTGGTTACTTGTTGATAAAGACTGAATCAAAGAATTTCAAACATGGTAGAAACCAAATTTAGTAATTAGATTATTTAAAATAAATAGTGAGAGTGTGCATTTTTATACATGAAAATGGCAGACAATTATAATTTTAAGGAAGTACAAGATTATGATGAGAAAGTTTTGAAGTATAATGTTTATTAATATTGTTTTAAGTTTTTAACATTCAATGTTGGTATTTCAAACTATGACGCAGGAAATAACAATGCAAATCTCTCTCCTTAAAGACCTAAACAACAAGATCAACAAGTCATATTTTCCAATATTATTCATATATACATCCATCACATTTCATTGATGATCCAACACATTACAAAGAGTACACTTTGGAAATGTTCATTCAGATCTAAAATATGGAACCACATTGTAGGTAAATTTCTCACAAATATTCACTATTTCATAATCCAGAAAGCAAATAGTGAGAATAATGATGAACACTCAAAAGCACTGATGCTGAAAAAATTACTAATCACATCATTCTGCTTTGTTAAAAAAATTACAAATCCTACCACTCCTATACATCTACACATTTGAAATGGTCATTTTCACAAAGAAGTCCCTCATGAGAAACATTGAACCTGTTATTTTAAACATAGAAGTACATAATTACGATACAAGAAGAAAAAAGAAATCTACATGGCCCTCATACTAAAATCGCCCTCAAAACAATAATAGTGCTCATGAAGAAGGCATTACACTACATAAAAAACTGATATTTCAAAAACCTACGTTAATTTCATTTAAAAACATACTGAAAGATTTCTTGCTGAGTCATACATTTAATCAAAATTAAATTTACAGCTGCGTCAATATACTACAACAACAGCTGACATTCATAATTGTGGCAACATATAACTTCCTTTTCTAAAGCCTTAAAGAATGTGACACTATAACCTGTTAGCAACCTAGTTCATAATTCCTACCTCAGCAGTCAAAACACTAAATCTTAATTCCCTAAAAAATGTTCAAAGGTATTTTGGATGTGCCATACCTACAGCAGACTCCCCTAACACTTAAACACAGAATACCTCTCATCACTTATGATTTCATTAAATAGATGAACAGGATTTGTATCATTAATATCAACACACATTAGATACTTCAGTAAGTTAGAAGAGAATCCAGAGAGCATTATACCTTTTTCATTATTTGTAATGGGAAAAGATGCACTTGTTCTTAAGTTCCAAAACACAATCAACGGAAAGGTAAATCCTTTTGACTCAAACAAAATTTTAGCTTCTTGCACATTTGTATGTTGACCACATGCCTCATCAAACTCCATGTCTGTGAATATAAACAGTATCTTAGGCATATCATCATTAGGAATACCATTCTCAATACCAGTGTCAACTATGAGTTTAAACACTTTGTTAAGATCTGTGTTGCCACCCCATGCCATACCCCTTAGATTATCTAGTTTCTCTTCAATGCTAAGTGAGGGATCTAATTCAAAGATCTCTGGTTCTTCACTAAATGTTATACAATAACGGTTCCATGGGGCTTCAGTAAGACTCATTACAACAAGAGTCAAACTAATAGCAGCTATCATAGGGATACCATGCATAGACCCCGACACATCACAAATTGCTACCGCTTGTTTAAAGAGATTTTTATTCTTCTTTAGATCACTAACAATGTTATCAAACTGTCTAGAGAACAGTGTGTTATCACTACCACGTGACATCCTCATAATTAATTCAAACGGTTTCAAGCAAGAAGATGACACTCTAGACTTCTTATCGTTTAAGAAAGCTTCGTATCTTTCACCATCATGCTTCTTGAAGCTCTTGTTGTATCGAAGTAAAGCTTTAGCTGGAACTTTATTATAATCTATTTGATCATAGTGTGGTATAATACATTCCACAACTTTTGAATACTTCCTTAAAGTGACAAGCAGATGTTCATATTCCCTCCTAAGAAGATAAGTCTTTGTTATATCACATTTGTCTTTATCAGGTGAACTTAAATTTAAATTATATGATATACTAGTAGAAATCAGAGTGTATTTATCAAAGTGGTAACCACAACTAGGAGCCCACTTAGCACACGTAGAAATGTTCTTGTTGTGGTGTGTTCTTTCTAGATCTCTAAGAAGACCATCTGAGAACAGCTTAGCTATTTTATTATGAAACAATCTGTACTTGCAATCATCACTGTACTTGTCTTTAGCATACTTTATTCTATAGTTTTCAAATTCTTCTCTATCAACAGTAACACCATAATGATTGAGAATATGGCTATCGTACTGATGGTTTATATATTTACTACGTTTTCTTTTTTTAGTATAATTAGCTTCATGCAACAAGTACTCATGTATCATACCATCAAATAGTATAATAGTCAACAGACTAAGTAAATCCTTCCAACAACCTATTCTAACAAAGTGTTCAAGGTTGTTGTACAGAACCTGTGTATGATGAGTATAGAGCCAATATGCTGAATAAAACCACTGAAGTTTGATACTTTTACCTTTACGTATGTCTCTTAGGTTAGCTATTGCCTTTAATGTATCTTGTTTATTAAAATACCATGATCCTTTAAGGTATTTAATGTTTGTATCTCTAGGTGTATCTTCAAGTATCATGAAGAAGAAGTCTAATCTTGGATCATTTGTAGAAGAATATGTCAAAGCAAGATTCTCTGTATAACTCATCATGGGCTCAATTGTTTGATTACATTCATTCTCACTAGGTTCATTTAATTCTTTCTTACATAGCTCACTTGGTTCATGAAATTCATCATATCTTGGTAGCACATAGTCTTTAGTCCTTCTTGAATGTTCATGACATTTTGGATTGCAGAAGTCATAATCTGTAGAATGGAATTTAGCACCCATTTGGTCAGTACTTGAACTGCACACCGCTGCACACATACCGAAGTTCTATTATCGCACGTACTATTACATGACATTAAAAATTGTTGCACAGGTAGTTCTTGTTCTTGTTACACTAAAGTCCTTTAGTCACATAAATCTGGCGATACTTTCGCCTAAATGCGAATTCACACTTTACTTAACAATTAGTTGTTCATTAAAAACAGTTTAAAACACGGCACAGAAGGCCTACTGATCGTGATTAACGAAAATTAAAGCGTGTCCTTATTCATTAATGGGCTTCGGAAATAAGACAGTCCTACCCAGTCCTGTTTCTCTGAACGAAATACAATGAACACTCGATGGACAAGCGATTACCGCGGTGGTCATTCCTAATCTTTTATCATGAATAACCATATCTTCCCGTAGGAGTGGCAAGAGATAATAAGAGATACTCGAAGTCACAATGACACCTAGTACTATGACATCTGCAATGACACTGTTACGTGCAAGTATATTTTAATTTCTACCAAGTTATAAGTGCATAAATTTGTATGATTTTTTCTTTAACTTGTCTTGTCATACACGATTGTAAACTATTGCATTATACTGTTTTGCCGCTGGCAAAACTCCTTCTGCCTTAACATTTCAATGTCACATGAGGTCACGTGCTAATGCCAGGAGCACGTCAGGTCAGGGGCGCACGCAGAGCACTTCATATATACTCTCTGGAGTACTCAACTCTGTCACAGTTACGAAAATCGCAGTATATCTACGTGGTTTTTGCGATTGTTGCTCCCTGCGATGCACTTCATGAAAATAACAAGAAATTCCTTCCTGAACCACATTTCGTGTGGCAATGAAATGTTACTTGGTTCTTTACATTAAGGCTAAATGTACCGAAAAAAACTTGTAGGAAAATTCAATAGATCGCAGCACCATCAGCAGGAATTTACTTTACCGATAACGTCTGAACAAATGGTCCGATTTTCGATCTGTAAACGGCATTTGACTCCTGTTTATAATAGAATTTACGCTACGAAGCCCTTTTTCCAAAAAAACTAGCAGAAACTCGATTTTTAAAATTTTTCTCGTACTTCCGGGAACAATTTCAAAAATGTGGGCTTATAGCGCGATGGCGACACGCTTCCAGAATCCAACGCCGTGTCAAACATGCAAATCGGATAAATAGGAGCGACGGTAAGTGAAATTTCGAAAAACACCTCACCCCACTCCCCCTTCCCCTTCCACGCCGCCGGGACATTGTTGGCCGGCGGCGCGGTCAAGCCGGCACGGGCGAGCCGGGCGGCGGCCGCCGCGGCGCGGCGACGGGCAAGAAGGCTGAACTTTCGGGGGCAGCAAGCCAGACACCCCGTCACTTCGTTGATGCTTCCGTCACTTCGCATCTCAAGATATTTTTTCCCCACATATGAAACTAGTGATGCTGTAATAGGGGTAAACGGTCTCGTATCATCTTTAATAGTAGTATAAAACTATTACCTTATTCACATATTCCATCTTCCTTCGAATACCATCATAAGAATGTCTGAGGTATCACTCAAAACGCCGATCCCGCTTTGGTGCTGATTTCAAAAAGAAAAAATCGAACTAATTGCGTAAATATCACCCATATTCCATCTCCTCACATCGTATTTTAGATATATTGTACTTCTAAGATCTTCCATTACCATTTCACTACCGGAAAAAACAAGCGGAGATAACGCAAGAGCTCTTTTATCCTACGATTCGATTTATCATTTCAAAACGGCGTTTGTCACCTTGATAGAATTCACCTGGTTAATCCTTTTTCCAGTAAAATAACCGAATCGAATTTTTAAAACGTTTTCGTACTTTAGGATAAATTGCACATACTTTCTCATAGTAATCTAATATCTTTGGTCTGGGCCAGTTTTACCATCTTTCCCCATCTTCTGACATCTTGCTGACATCTATCGCCGCCCAAAATACATTTTTTGAACTTTTCTCATTTTCAGGTTCTTAATGGTAGATACGAAATATTACTTTTAGGATATTAAAGAAGAGTAAAACTTCGTCCTATATAGGAGTTTTCATTTATAAATTTGGAGCCGCTCTTAAGAAAATGGCGTTTAAGCGTTACTGTAAATGCGAAAATGGAATCTTCGGAATTTTCACAAGAATCTTTCGAGTTTTCGAACAACTTCATTTGGTGACATTTAAAGCACTTCTACTCACAAATGTAATAATGTATAAAATTTCTGGAAATGTGAATATTAATGGCGTGAGAGACACTTAAAAATACATTTATTTATTTTTTGAAAAATCAAAGAAATACAGCCAAATTAATTTTATGTTAACTTAAAGAATGCAAATAGCATTCGTACGAAAAGTTTGAAGAAGCAATTTGAGAAAATGGCGTTTGAACATTTGTGCAAATTCGGAAGTTTCAGTTCATTTTCTCAGAAAACATCTGAGTTGTCGAGGAACTTTTAAGACATAATGTAAAGCACATGTACTCGTAAATGTAATAGTAGGGAGTTTTTGCACCCTCGAACGTTACGTACTATCGATCTTCTGCTCATTCGCAGTGCAAGATTCGCATCACTTTGGTGCATCTGCGCATGCGCAAAAGATCGATAGTACTTAACGTTCGAGGTGGCAAAAGTTCCCTAATATGAACAAATCGCCGTTAAAGAAAATATTTACTAAATGAAAGGCTAGTCAAAGAATTACATTTTTGTAAGTTTTGAAAAAACAAAGGAATAGAGCAATATGGCGTTTATGTCATCTCAGAGTACATTAGGTACTATCCTTTCCAAAAGTTTAAGGAAAAAAGTTGAAGTCGATTTGAGAAAATCTTGTTCTTGTAATTTTTAAAAATTGCACAAATTGCCCTCAATATTGCGCGAAAACTACTAAAAATTTCAAAAAAATGTGCATGACCTTATTGAAAGAACTAAGTATGGAGAACAAATATAATTTTAAGGGAAAATCTCTATCTTCAATTTTGTAGTTGTAGGAAGACGCCGAAAAAAAATTCGAACTTTTGCAATTTTCCCAAAATCAGTCAGCAATGAAAATAAGAGCTATGCCACCTTGACTGTATTTTCCTTTATTCTTACAATTAATTTAAGGAAAGTATTTGGAGTAATTTTTGATTGATTGTTAGTGATTTTGGGCGCGTCAACTGCTTTGGTCATTAGTCCCGTAAGTGCAATGCATGTTTATTCCATCGTGAGGTGGAAGAGATGTTGCCCGCTATGCCGATGGCGAGATCCGGCGCTGACCTTCCGTCCATTAGCGGGGCTTCCCAACCAGGTATCTGCCACCAGCGGGGCACCACCCCAGCCGGGACAAGCTCTAAATCACCGACCGATTTACCTGTCGGCTTGCCGGGTTCTTTCTTAACAAGGTATCTCCCACCAGCAGTGCACGGCCCACAGCCGGGACAAGTTCCAATCCTCCCACTGGTCTCCCAGCATATATGGTAGTGTTGTGCAAGTTAGTGTGTGTGTGTGTGTGTGTGTGTGTGTGTGAAGATAGGACAAGGAAGAGGAAGAAAATATCGCGCGAGGTCCGTTTGTTAGGGTATTTCTTCGGCATTCGTTTGATGTTGATCGGAGAAACTACGGAAAACTTCCAATCAGAGCAGCCGGTTGCTAGAATTTTCCGTCAGACATCGGTTGAATTCTACATCTAACTGACAAGCTAGTGTTGAAAAATCCTGCCACCGTCGGGACTCGAACCTAGCACCTCTCGGTCAGAGGCATTGCAGTGACATCAGTTGATGCACTGAGCCACCTATCCTGGTTGACATTTTTGAGAAAATGTTGAAAATGTCCCTGGGGCTTAATAAAAAGTATCTCCAAAAATTAATGAATGTTTTTAAAAATCGCAGAACTTCGACTCAGACCAGATCGACAGGGGTTTATTCAGTTGAGCAAAAATTCTACACATAGATTAGGCGCTAGTGGTGTTCACATACGCCCAGACAGGCAGACACAGACAGATGGACGGACGAACGGACGTTAAAAAGTCAAAACACACATACACCCTTTCGGTATCTATCAGGGGACCCCAAAACGAGTACTTCCGTTAATATCTCGAAATAGATTTTCCGCAGCATTACATAACTTTGAGTAACTAACACGAGAAAGTAACTGGTGGTGCTACAGAATGGCACAGACTTTCCCGTATTAGTTTTCAATTTCCTATAGTCTCAGCCAGCTATTCGGACTTTGTCGTAGTAAAATTTACTATTTGTTGGCATGGGCTAGATTTATGGCCTTGCCCCATCTTGCCACCTGCCATTTAATGCACCCAACTTATTTTTTAGGTTTTCTCAATTATTCGGTTTCCTAATGGTAGATTCAAAATATTGCTTTTAGAATATTAAAGAAGACTGAAACCTTGTCCTTTACGACAATTTTCATTCATAAACTTGATACCGTTTTTAAGAAAAGGGTGTTTAAGCGTCTGTGGCAATGTGAAATATGAAGCCCTTTTTCACAGGAATCTTGAGAGTTTTTTTAAAATTTATTTTAAGATATTTTAAGCTCTTCCATTCACAAATGCAATAATGTTTACAAATCGCTGCAAATGTGCATACAAGGCATGCGAAATATTTAAAAAATACATTTGTGTAAATTTTGAAGAAAAACAACAAAATAATACAACAAAACTTTTTTGTTTCCTTAGACAGTGCATTTCGCACTATACGTACAAAAACTTTGAACAAAAAATTTGGAACCTTTTCAGAAAAAATTGGCGTTTGAGCGTTTCTGAAAATGCGAAATTTCGAGTTCATTTCCAAAAAAAATTTTTAGTTTTCGAAAAACTTTAAATGATATAATTTAAAGTACGTGTGCTCATAAATCTTATAATGTGAACAAATCGCCGATAATGTAAATATAAACGACGTGACAGGCTATTCAAAAAGTTTCATTTGTGTTATTTTCGCAAAAAACAAAAGAATAGAGCAAAATAGCGTTTATGTCATCTCTTAAAGTACATTTCGCAATATCCCTACCAATAGTTTAAAGGGAAAAAATGGAGCCGATTTTGAAAAAAATCTTGCTTTGTTATCTTTTATAGTTGCATATATTGCACACAAGATTGCGCCATAACTACAAAAATTGTTTTAAAAAAATTCATGATCTTAATGAAAGAACTAATTATGTACAACAAATTTCTTAGAAAGGAAAAGTCTCTATCGTCAATATTGTAGTTGTAGGAAACGTCGAAAAAATTCAATCTTTTGGAATTTTCCGAAAATTCAATTATCAGTGAAATCGGACCTAAGCCATGTGTATTTTATTCAATTTTTACGAGAAATATAAAGAAAAAATTTGGAGCCATATTTGAGCAAATTTTTAAAATATCCGGGGGGGGTATCTCCAAAAAGTAATGCACGTTTTTGAAAATTGCAGAGCTTCGAATGACAGTAGATCCACAGCTGCTTTTTGTTGTTGTTTTTTCCAGTTTGGAAAAATTTGTACGCAGTGTAAACGCTAGTGTTGTTCACATACCACCAGAGACACGGACGGACGTTTTTCCGTCAATCAATTTTTCGGTATTAAGGGACCCACAAAACATGGATTCTGGCTACACCACGAGTGTACAGGAAGTAATTTACTATACAACAACACGATTTATCCACATTTTCATTATCAGGACTCGGCTTTGAGAGTTTTCCTACGCACGATATAACTTTCTCTTCGTATGAAGATTGAGAAGAGAGATAAAGTAAAAATAAATGTTCACAATTTGAAATTCCATTAATAAAATATTAATTATATCGAATTTAAAAGTAACTACTTTTTCTGCCTACTGTTTTTTTATTTCTTTCTATCAGCAATGAAAACAAAGAGATGCACGTAGAAAACGCAGACACGAACAGAGAATCTTTGAAGCACTCTGTTCGAAATCTTTACGTGCAGCACATAGGAATGTCAGCAATTCTGAATTAGTATTAGACAAAATATGCTCATTTCAAAAATATAAACACATTTAAATAAAAACTATTTTTCAAAATCAATTAAATATATTTCCGGAAATAATTTCAAGAAAATTTGGTAATTTGTGAAAATACCTTAATAATTAGCAAATAATAAATATACTGTTAAGCAGATATTAAAAGATCAGCAAAATATGTAACATACGTAATACAGTACAAATTTGTAACGAAAAATTTGAATATTTTGTTAGGATTGCAACAGTTCGCCTAAATTACAAAATGAGAACAGTAGACAAAACATATGTAATTACATTAGACCCGGACTTTAGCCATGACATCGACAAGCAGTACCCGCGAAACAGAATTTTGACGTTACTGAAGATCATTTTTTTACATGACTAGAGAAGTCTATTTATCCGATTTCAGTGTATTATATGGCGTTAGATTCAGGGTGCATCTCGCCAGCGCGCTATTTTACCACTTTTTCAAATATGTCCGCAAGTATAAAAACATTTTAAAAATTCGATTCGGCTATTTTACTGGGAAAAGGATTAACCAGGTGAATTCTATCAAGGTGACAAACGCCGTTTTGAAATGATAAATCGAATCGTAGGATAAAAGAGCTCTTGCGTTATCTCCGCTTGTTTTTTCCGGTAGTGAAATGGTAATGGAAGATCTTAGAAAGTACAATATATCTAAAATACGATGTGAGGAGATGGAATATGGGTGATATTTACGCAATTAGTTCGATTTTTTCTTTTTGAAATCAGCACCAAAGCGGGATCGGCGTTTTGAGTGATACCTCAGACATTCTTATGATGGTATTCGAAGGAAGATGGAATATGTGAATAAGGTAATAGTTTTATACTACTATTAAAGATGATACGAGACCGTTACCCCTATTACAGCATCACTAGTTTCATATGTGGGGAAAAAATATCTTGAGATGCGAAGTGACGGAAGCATCAACGAGTGACGGGGTGTCTGGCTTGCTGCCCCCGAAAGTTCAGCCTTCTTGCCCGTCGCCGCGCCGCGCGGCCGCCGCCCGGCTCGCCCGTGCCGGCTTGACCGCGCCCGCCGGCCCACAATGTCCCGGCGGCGTGGAAGGGGAAGGGGGAGTGGGGTGAGGTGTTTTTCGAAATTTCACTTACCGTCGCTCCTATTTATCCGATTTGCATGTTTGACACGGCGTTTGGATTCTGGAAGCGTGTCGCCATCGCGCTATAAGCCCACATTTTGAAATTGTTCCCGGAAGTACGAGAAAAATTTTAAAAATCGAGTTTCTGCTAGTTTTTTTGGAAAAAGGGCTTCGTAGCGTAAATTCTATTATAAACAGGAGTCAAATGCCGTTTACAGATCGAAAATCGGACCATTTGTTCAGACGTTATCGGTAAAGTAAAATTCACTAAACTTGGTGCTGCCACGTGGTGGCGACAAAATTGAACTAGTGTCGGTACATTTAGCCTTAAGGACACTTCAAAATATCAAAAAGATGGGTAATTGTGAATAGCGGTGCATGCTATGGCACATGCTTTCTCGCTTTAGTAACGGTTGCGTGATATTATAATACCAAAATTTCTGTCCATATCTGTCTAAACTCATTATCAATTGTAGCGCATTAGGTTCGAAAAACAATTACTCCAAAAACTCCCCAATTTAAAGCCAATATATCGACACAAAATCGACTATCCAAAACTGCGTTCCCTGCAGCCAGAAACACTGCTCAGCAATAACATGTAAACCCACGAATTTCAAACTGTATGCCGTGACGCAGACATCATCAATTGTATTACGACCTGATATCTTGGGGGAGGGGGGATTAAAACTGAACAACATTCGTGCTCATGAAGGACTTGTTGAAGAAAGGAAAAGATGCGCAGTATATGCAAATTAGCAATTTTGAAGATTACTTCGGTTTTTATAACTTGGCGCATCAGGGCCAGACTTCCCCGATGGAATATCTCACGGCATTTCGCGTCTTTCTCGGTCATACCGCTGTCGCATGATCGCAGCCGTATCAAGAAGTGCGATGTGACTAGCGGCATCTAACGGCACGACCGAGAAAGGCGTGTTTTTTTTAAGAACTGATTTTTTGAACAGACTTCCTATAACAAAAAAAAATCTACATCACAAGTCGCTATAACAAAAAATCTATCACATCAGTTAGAGTTATATTTTGTACATTTCAAAAATACAGAGAATTCGCCGAATATATGACCAGTACTACCTTCTATTCCATTCTCTAACAGATACGAGGTGAAAATTTAAAGAAAATATTCGGAGTCGTTTTGAGAAAATAATTGTTCGAAAATTGTATTTTACGCAAAATTATGCGCAATATACTCATATTTTTTAAAAAAAATGTTCATGACCAAATTTGAATATACTATTTTAACGTCAGATTTCATTAAAGTAAAATCTTCAATTTGTAGCTGTAAGAAGACTTTTAGAAGAAATTTAACTTTTGAAAATGCAGAAAATGAAACCTGCGCTATTTTTTAAGAATCCTTTACACAATCCAAGGACAACGTTAAAAAAATTGGAGCCATTTTTTGAGAAAATTTTTAAAATGTTGAGGCCTTATGTACCCCCAAAATCGAAACTTTCGTTTCAAACTCGCGGTGCCTAGAGCTCGTTCAGATCGATTGGGGGAATATACATTTGGAGAAAATTGTCAGAACGGTTTTACTTAGGTGCTAGAGCAGTGGTTGCCAACTCAATGCTCTGTGACGTCACAGAAATCTGCTCTCTTGCTCGGAACGTAGGTAGAGGCATGGCCGTAGGTAGAGGTAGTAGTCTGAGCGTAGGTAGAGGCATGGCCGCCTTTAAAGGTGGCCATGGTAAGAGGCCGTCGCGGCGGCAAGCGCACAGTGCCCCAATGATGGTACGGAAGCGAGGGAAAAGATTCGCTTGGAAACTCGATAATTACGATTTTAAGTGGTAATTATTATTTAGAATGTTTATTATTTATAACAATATTAAGGATTATATAGTAGAAAATACATTATTACATAACTCAAAACAATGTCCCACTCTTCATCATAACCAGTAAGTGATTCCACTTCCATTCTTCTAGTAAATAACATTTTGGAAAAGACAGTTTTCATATTTTAGGACAATATATATAACGAAACAGTTCGTTCTGAAACAATAATTAATGTTAACAAATAGGTATCCGGTAGGGGTCACGTAAGAGAATTTGACCCCAGGCTTTATTATTGGTGTACAGTTTTGTTTGAGAATGTTGTAAATCCTCGTAATTTTCAGTATCTTTTCCATAATCTTCAACCTGAAAATTCCTTTATTTATTCTATGATTGCGAGCTAGGTCAATTCTCAGAATTTATTTTAATCTCGCAGATTTCTCTGGGTCGCAAAGCTACGTAATTCATCTGTAGGTTGGGCTTTATAACATACTCCAGTTCTTTCGAACACTTAACACTTCGCCATTATTCCAGTATCCAAAGGAGGATACCGTTTTTCCTTCACAGAAAGAAAATTGACGGGTGTAGATGGTTTCCCTCTCATGTCTGAAACACCGGCAAAGACCCACTGCTAAGATTTCGGGACCGTCTACTCCTCCTTCCCTCTCCCAGTCGCTCCCATCGCATCTCCGAATGCCTTATCTCGGAGGAGAAACCGTCATTCCTTGTCCAGCTGGCAATCATTGTGCTAGAGCATAGCCCGCTAGTATGCATTAAAGGCATCTAGCGGGCTATGGCTAGAGTAACCACAGAGACAGACGTTTTGCAAATCAATTGATTGTAGTAAGGCTCTACAAAACGTTAATTCTGACTACACATTTTAGAGGGAAGTAGTTTAGTACACTTAGGAACAATATATTTCTACTTTTTCGTTACCAGAAACCCGCACAAGAGTTTTTCTATTCGAAAAAATCTGTGATTTCCGTCGCATGTTTACAATACTACCGCTTTACTACTTGCGCAGTAAGGCGAGAAAAGTAACTAGTGATGATACAGAAAAGGCACAGGCTTTTCTCGTACCCGAGTTAATAACCTAATCTTTATTCTGGGCTATCTTTTCTGTTGCGCCCCACTACCTTCGCAATTACTACCTATATGTGCCTTATTGACAAGTTATGTCTCGTTACCCTAACACCCATACAAATCTACACTCAACCTTCCCAACACTTAAAAAAAGTTGAACATTTGCATTTGCAATTTCAAAAATTCAGATATTTTCACTGTCATTATTTCGAGATCTAATTGTAAAGAACACATTTCATTAAGGAAAAACTCTATTTCATCAACAATGTAGTTAATTTAAAGTTAATTTTTGTTTTTCTATTTTCGAAATACAGAGAATTTGCCAAAAATGGGACCTGTACCATTTTTTAAGTGTCATTTGCTCTATCCATGGAAAAAAATTAAAGAAATTTTTTTACTTTGTTTTTGAGAGAATAAAATTACAAATGCATTAACTTGAAGCACAAATTACATGAAAACTATTGTTATTGTTTTTTCAAAAAATTGTGCATTACTTTCTTTAAAGATTATGTACTTGTGAAACAGCAAACAAAAAATACATTGCATACAAGGGCTTATAGGAGTGGAGATTCTGATTCAGATCAATTTTTACTAACATCATCTGTTCTTTTTAAAATGTAAATTATGTAACTTAAGTAGAAAATCTAGACAAGAAAAATAGAATCTCCAAACAAAATGGATTTGACCTATGCAGCTTCAGACTACCAAAGGTACCAAAGGGTATCAAGGAAAAGCATTTCTATTGCATAAAAATGTATCTTCTACCATATCTCCATAGTGCCTCAAAATATCTAAACCACACTGATGTAAGATGGAAGCACACTTTTAAAGAAATTCTGAATGAAGCTGAAATCTGTGATAGTGAAATATCCCTAAATGGGAACCATATACTTGAAAATACCATTAGCGTATGCCAAAGTAATCTCACAAATTAAACTAGCTGATTTAAACACAATATTGGTTTAGGCGGTGATTTATTGCTTGCATTTCAAATTAAATAATTATAGGCATTGACATTCTTTAACACCATAAAAAATTATTCAAAAATATTTAACTTTTTTTTTTTTTTTGATCTGAGTAAAGAATAATAAAAAATGGTGCACAAATGTTATGTCATTGCTAAATATTCAGAATGTATTAAGATTAATGATCATGAAATTGTAATACTCCAATCAAATCATATCTGCAATCAAATTTTTTTAAAAAAAGTACAAAAGAATTGCTTGGTACAGAAACCCTTCAAGTCCCTCTTGAATGATTGTGAAAGTTAAATACTGATGAAACAACAAACACAACAAAAAGAATCAGCTGAGATGGGATTTCTAAGGGCTGTTGTTAGAGACAAAAGGCAGATAAGAAACTAAATACAGATGTAGACTAGAATATAGATATTCAATTTAACTTTAAAAAAATATATACAAATATTAACAAGGCCATTATCACCATTTATCCAGAATGCTCATCAATAGATCCCACAACAACTTATCCCTCCCAAAGACAGAACAAAAGGTGGACCAGAGGTGGACCAAAGAGATGCAGAGAACAAATTTCTCAAAGAGGCCAAAATTGGTTCAAAAAGCCTAATCCTTCATAATCCTTCAAGGTGGTGGTGGTGATGCTGCTGCTGCTGATAATTAGGGGACGGATTTTAATGAAATGTCATTATTTTCCTTTACAGTTTAGAAAAATGTCATTTAGTATAGAGAATTATTTTATGTTATGACAAAAGGAAATGTCCCATTTTTATATGTCATTTTTTTGTATTTTCATCAATTTTGACTATTAAGTTATATTTTACCTTTTCCCACCCTTTTTAATGCATTTTTCAGTGATTTTCATCAATTTTAATGTCTTTTAATACCATTAAGGTACTTGCTTCAAATATATATTTACAAGATGCAACAAATTTTCTCTTCCAGAACAGAATTCCTGAGTACGTTACCTGGTAGTCTTTTTGATTTCTTCTTTAAGAAGTTGCAATGTCAGCTGTAGTGAGTATGTAATCTATGGTTCCTGTGACACCTGGCAGCGCCATTGGAGGTTCAGCTGATTTCGGAATAACTATAGGCACGAGATTTTCTGGTAAAGATCAGTCCAAACCAAAAGTTGAAAACTTAGTTTACTTGAACTAATACAGAAGCCTCAATTACATCAGAAACGTATCCAACGTCTTGAATTGTTCATCCAAATTGGTTTTGATAACATTTTTTTACATAATTTTTCTTTGCTTTTATAGGGCATTTTAAAAACATTTTAAGAGCATTTTATTGATCCTTTTTGGATATGTTTGTAGCTATTCAAATCCACATCCTAATGATGATACTGATTGTTGAGAAAAATATAGTTGATATACAATATGAGAAAATGTGTGGTTTAATTTATTTACATGATTTTGTATATTAATGTTTATTAAAAAATGGTAAAAAACAACAATTTGCCATCTACACATATTTGTGAAGTGGTGTACAGAGAGCACATCTTTATTTGTTTTACATGTATGTTTCGAAATCAAAATAATGTTTTACTCTCTATATCATAGTTTTATATCACTAGTATTTGCAAAATGAACAATTACGGTATTACTGTTCAGGCTACTTTAAAATGCATCCTTTCAACATAGTACACTCGGACAGCATACCCTGCTTTGAGAACACGAGTTCCAATAAAATTTAGTTGATATAAAGTCTGTTTTTTTCTTTACTCATGTTCATCATGTGTCCATGTAGTCTAGAGCCCATATCTCTAAGATTGAAGTTAGCACCACTTGTATAGCATTTTTGCTTTGTAAATTAAAATAGGGTGATGTTCTCAGAGAGGCAGAACCTGGGAACACATGTCTAAAACTTTTTGTTGGTTAAAATGTGTGACAAGAAATCTGATATATGAATAAGTTCATTTCAAATGCAACAATAAAAAGAAAAAAAGTTTAGAACACAAATTTTTATCCGATTGTAAGAAGGATATGTCTTGGGGTGCTCAGGGAAAACACGAGGCCAGGAGCAATAAGTCCAATGGAGACTCCTCATTTTAAGGAAAATTCCTCCCCATCCCTACAACATAATTCATGTCTCTATGCCAATAGAAATATCTTATAGCAGTTAATGTCAATTAAAAAAAATACATTTTTTTAATGTTTGGAAAATTTCAGGGGCTTCAATTCAATCAAGGCCTTGGGCAAGATGCCCCAGCTGCCCCAACCCTTCTGGGCACCATTGGATATGTCATTATAAATTGGCAATCACAGAAACGCAATGTTTTGACAAATCCTTTAATAGGTGTTGTTAGCTTCACAAAATACTAATAGGATTTGTTTCCTTCAGAATTAAATACAATCAAGCAAACTTCGAAGGTAGTCTTAAGATTTATTTCATTTAAGTAAAGTTAAAAAGCAGAGAAACATTTAGTGGCCTTTTTGTGCTCACTTCATAATGCAAAAAACTATAAGATGTATCTTCATTTATCTTGGAATATTAACCAACAAGTTAAAATTAAAAATGTTACAAATGAAAATACAATAAAAGGTACACATTACACTAGGTTTAAAAGATTTAAGAAATTATTGATAGAAGTACAAGTACATGAATTAAAAAGGTGATTTTATTGTTTGGCTTTAATTCTGAAGAAAACATATCCTACTAGTATTGTAATGACGTTACCAAAATTAGTTCTTTTTAAAGAGTTTGTTAAAGATATTGATTTTGTGATTGTCAGTATAAAATGATATTTTTAACAATAGTAGGTCAAATGTATTTTATTTTAAATGCACTGAACACACCTCAGCCTCAGCCTCAGCCTCAGCCCCATGATATAATTATGTTCCACAGTCATACAGTGCCTCCATTTCTAAGTTATCCCAGATTGAAATATTTCTTAAAATATATTTTCTAACCTTATATTATTTTCACTAATTTTTCTCCCAACAGGTTTCAAAATATATTGTGCACATGTACCTTCTGATTAGGATTGTTGTGCATGATTAAAATATCAAAGAGAGGAATTAAAGAGAATATACTGAAAAATCAAAACAGTTGGATCTCATGGGTTAATTTTTATTTGTGTCTACCTTATTTTATTTATATTTATTTGCATATATATACATATTTACATTGGCAATCATGAGTCAATGATTCTTGATAAAGATCCTGTAATATGCTTGGTTGTGGTAGCTTCAATACAATACAAATTAACAATTTTCACAGTCAATTACAATTGTACAAATGTAGATAAAACTCTTACATTTCAACAAGAGTTAAATATCGTAAGGAACATCACTCCACTGTTTTAACTTACAAAGCAAAACTACCATTAAGTTTATATTGAATAAATTTTTCCATACGAACATCAAAGGAGATTAGTATTTCTACCTCAATAATCTGAAAAACACTGAAAAGAGGCACTCGTAATAGGTTTTGTTAACTTCACAAAAATACTACTTGGATTTGTTTCCTTCAGAATTAAAGACAATCAAGCATACTTCAAAGTTAGTGTTAAGATATATTTCATTTAAGTCATGTTAAAAAGCACACAACGTTTGTGGCTGCCTTTTTGTGCTCGCTTTATAATGCAGAAAAACCGTAAGATTTAAAAATCAACAAGTAACAAATTTTTCTCGTATTTCAGTTTGCAAATTAATTTTTTGACTCCTAAGCTACAGCAAACTTGAACTTAACACTTGAAGACAGAATATCTTTTATCTCTAATAATTTCATTAAATAAATGAATAGGATTTGTATCACTCATATCAATACACATTAAATACTTTAGTAGGTTTGAAGAGAATCCAGAGAGCATTATACCTTTTCATTATTTGTAATCGGAAAAGATGCACTTGTTCTTAAGTTCCAAAAAACAATCAATGGAAAGGTGTATCCTTTTGACTCAAACAAAATTTTAGCTTCTTGCACATTAGTATGTTGACCACATGCATAATCAAATTCCATGTCTGTGAATATAAACAGTACCTTAGGGCATATCACCATTAGGAAATACCATTCTCAATACCAGTGTCAATTATGAGTTTAAAACACTTTGTTAAGATCTGTGTTGCCACCCCATGCCATACCCCTAGATTATCTAATTTCTCTTCAATACTAGTGAGGGATCTAATTCAAAGATCTCTGGTTCTTCACTAAATGTTATACAATAACGGTTCCATGGGGCTTCAGTAAGACTCATTACAACACAGTCAAACTAATAGCAGCTATCATAGGGATACCATGCATAGACCCTGACACATCACATATCGCCACTGCTTGTTTAAAGAGATTTTTATTCTTCTTTAGATCACTAACAATGTTATCAACTGTCTAGAGAACAGTGTGTTATCACTACCACGTGACATCCTCATAATTAATTCAAATGGTTTCAAGCAAGAAGATGACACTCTAGACTTCTTATCATTATAGAAAGCTTCGTATCTTTCACCATCATGCTTCTTGAAGCTGTTGTTGTATCGAAGTAAAGCTTTAGCTGGAACTTTATTATAATCTATTTGATCATAGTGCGGTATAATACATTCCACAACTTTTGAATACTTCCTTAAAGTGACAAGTAGTTTTTGATATTCCCTTCTAAGAAGATAAGTCTTTGTTATATCACATTTGTCTTCATCTGGTGAAAATAAATTTAAATTATTTGATATACTAGTAGCAATCAGAGTATATCTATCAAAATGACACCCAACACTAGGAGCCCACTTAGCACATGTAGATATTTCTTGTTTTGTTGCCGTGACCTTTCTAGATCTCTGAGAAGACCATCTGAGAACAGCTTGGCTATTTTATTGTGAAACAATCTATACTTACAATCATTAGTATACTTGTCCTTAGCATATTTTATTCTATAGTTTTCATATTCTTCTCTATCAGCAGTAGCATTGTAATGAAGAAGAATGTGGCTGTCATACTGATGATTTATTACATACTACGTCTTGTACGTGTAGTATATTTGGCTTCATTTATCAAATACTCGTGCACCGTTCCATCAAATAGTATAATAGTCAACAGACTAAGTAAATCTTTCCAACATCCTATTTTGACAAAGTGATCTAGGTTGTTGTAAAGTACACTTGGATGATTAGTGTACAGCCAGTAAGCTGAATAAAACCACTGAAGTTTGATACTTTTACCTTTACGTACATCTCTTAGGTTAGCCACTGCTTTCAATGTGTCTTCGTTATTACAATTTCATGATCTACTAAGGAATTCAATATTTGTTTCTCTATTTGTATCTTCAAGTATCATGAAAAAGTAGTCTACCTTGGATCATTGTAGAAGAATATGTCAGAGCAAGATTCTCTGTATAACTCATAACTGGCTCGCACAAACTCTGCTCATTTGTACTTGGTTCATTGACTTCTTTCTTACTAATCGTACTCTGCTCTCTTGCTGATTAATATTCATTAATACTTTGTTTTATTAGGCTTGTTGTTATACAGTACATAGTCTCTAGTGAATTTTAAATGTTCATGACATTTAGGGTTGCAAAAGTTGTCTTTAGAGACACTGTTAGAACTCATCTTGTTACTTCTGATACCAGGCTTCTCACCTTCAATGTACCACTATCAATACCAACTAGAAATGATAGGTGGATTATAATTCTTACACGTACTCGTACATTTCACTCTGCCAACATTTCTATTGCACATTCATGAATTATTCTTCGTACCACAACACTAAGTAAGTTCTTTAACACACGCAAATACGATTTTGTTGACACGATTGATGGATGTCACGTATCGCGTCTTCAATTGAAAGACTGCGAGCAGACTGCGAGTGTGATGTAACTCTACACTGTCATTTTTATTCGGTTCACGATGTACACGCAGCGCATCTCAGCGCTCAACTGACGCCGGAAACTTCACATGCCCGACCTAAATAGTTCGGTGGAAATCCGGGATTGCACAACGTTGCAATACCTCAGCACAGCAGAGCTCAAAATTGACCACAATGGTGCAACACCAAAGTTAGTAACCTCAGTCGCATCATGTTGCGTAAAATACTATTATGGAATTATCTGTAACGAGAGTTATCAGTATAATCCCTATCGGTTGGCTTATCACTTACTACACTTATTTTGCTACGATATGTCTCTCCCCATTTCTGAGCTCGAGAACGTCGTTTTATTAATTTTATCTTTCGATAGTTTCTCGCCACTGACTAATTACCTGGCGTCGCCTTGGTACAGGAGGAGCGAATGTTAATGATTCAATGTTCGTAGGGTTCCTGTTCACATTTAAACCAGCCCGCCCTGCCACTCAGCAAGCCACGCCCACTTCGCCCGCCCCGCTACGCAATGTCACGCAGCCCTAATTGTCCCCAAATATGTAATACACCCAAAGTGTGTGTCTGGCTCTGTCTGTGCTTATGTGTGTAAATATAACATTTTTTTAAAAACATTAAATAACATTTTAGATAATTAAAAAACATTAGTTATAATGCATTAAAACATCATTAATATTTGGTTGTACTATTTCGAAACATGAACGAAAGAAACACACTAATTAGACTCCATAACACTGCAGCAAAACAACGAATAAGTGGGCGAAATGTGGTGTCAGAATGTTGCAGTTCAGAAAGGGGTAAGATGCAAGCCAGATGAGATACCTGAGATCTAAATTGGAGTGTCACGAGAAAGAAAAAATAGAGAGGGAGGAGGAAAAGGATAAATAAATAAATAACGACATTATAGAAAAGTCTGAAAATTAAAACAACGTAGTAAATGAGAGAAAGGTTCGAAGAAAATGGAAATTCGTGTAAGAAAAATGAAACCATAACCAAATTAGATCCTAAAATATAGTTAATGCCTTATTTTACGTGGCGAGACTCGGGCCTTCAGGCCGCTCTCCGTCTGACCACGCAAATTTCGCTACGCTCCTTTCACCTAGCGGGAGAAAGAATGTATTATCTCGGGCGATGAAACAGGCGATTTGAAGTTTGCTCAGAGGCGTCATTTAGGCTTGAGGAGACTTTTACGCAGCAAGTAAATCTACTAAAATGGGCCAGCTGGCTTTACTTCCCCTCCGCGGAAGGCGTACGAAGGATTTTTTCTCGCTCTTAAAAATCCACGGCTTCGATCCGGCACGCTAACGCAAACTTGTATAACAGTCCGGCACGCTAACCGTCACACAATCGAATCCGCCGAATATAGGTCAAGAGGAACATCTACTACAAAAATAACGTCCTTCTTCGCACGTGTCACTTGGAATTTTATTTCTTGGCGCGTGAGGGCCTGTCTTCACGATGGAATATCTCACGGTATTTTCGCGTCTTTCTCGTCGTGTCCGTGCCGATAGAGGTCGCATGATCGTCAGCACCGCTCCATACGGTCGCGATCATACGACTCCTAGCGGCACGACCGAGGAAAACGCGAAATACGTCAGATATTCCATCGTGAAGATACGTCATCACGCGCCAAGAAATAAAAACCAAGTTTATACGGCGATTTTCTTTACTTTGCCCTGACAGGAATCAGCTGTAGACGCTTTCATCCAATCGGGAGCTTGAACCTCACCATTGTGACGTCACTGTAGCGACATTAAGCTCCCGATTTGATGCCAGCGAAACAGCTGATTCCTGTCAGGGCAAGTTTAAAAAATCGCAGTGTAGTACCGGTTAGGTAACACACCCCAAAATATGCATATTTCCAGCAATTAGTAAACTATTTTGTATTTGTGAGTAAAGTGCTTTAAATTACCTCAAATGACGTTTTTCGAAAACTCGAAAATTTTCTGTGAAACAGAGCTTCAAATTTCGAATTTACAGCAGCGCTCAAATGCCATTTTCTTAAAACGGCTGCAATTTTTTCCAAACAATTGCATTTAGCACAGGGTTTCACTGTTATTTAATATTCTTAAAATATATTTTCGTTTTACTATTAGAAAACCGAAAAGTTAATATAATGTCAGAAAATGTACTTTGGGGCGCGATAGGTGGCAGCTGGCAAAACTATGTGGCAAGCCCGAATAAGAGGAACAGAAAACTAATACGGGAAAGCCTGAGCCATTCTGTAGTACCACTAGTTACGTTATCACGGCCCGACAATGAAATTTTTTTCGGCCGAAAATTCGCACATTTTTTCTGCGCAGACAGCATTATGAGAGTAGAGTATAGTGACTAGCCTAGGGAAAGTTATATATATGGTTGCGCGAAAAAATGGCGAATTTTCGGCAGTAAAAAATTTCGTTGTCGGGCCGTGATAACGAAACTAGTGGTTACTACAGAATGGCTCAGGCTTTCCCGTATTAGTTTTCTGTTCCTTTAGTCTCGACAACCCTGATGTTTTTGTAATTTTCACTGCCTTTTTTCTATTCTCGGTGCATTTAGTATATCAAAAGTGCACGATCCATGCGATTTAAACATATTATTCACGTCAAATACACGGAGGAGAAAAAGAATCAGTGATACATTTGCAACTGTCCAACCGATTCGTTCGTCTAACAAACAAACAATTCGCTTCCGAATTACGCCACTAATTCCTAAATGGAATATACATATATAGCTATATATAGCTCCCGTCAAAGAACATTTTAGTGTCGCATATCAATTTTCTACTCGCTGCGAAAAGGTCGCTTGTTTTGCCTAAATACGGTGTTCCTCGCATGTCGCCACAACAAATTGATCTGACCAGCTCATTTTAACGTGAATCATCGTTTTCTAATTGGTACGAGGGGGAAGGGTAAGGGTAAGAGAGTCAGAGCGGTGGCGTAGTGGTGGAGCAGATTGAGGAGGGTGGGGGGGTAATGGTCGCTGCTTATAACCGCGTCTGTAACGGAAACAAGGGTTAATGTCGCGAATATCTTTCTAACCGCAGCCCCTGCGAATTTTACTTTGGTATTATCTTGAGCAGGAAGGATTTCCTCGGATCAAGCAAATCGACC
>JAHLJT010009162.1:0-41779 GCA_031308135.1 Acheta domesticus | reverse complement strand
CGTAATTCGGAAGCGAATTTGTTTGTTTTTAGACAGAACGAACGGTTGGACAGATGCAAATGTATCATGATTCTTTTTCTCCTCCGTGTATTGAAGTATCCTTCTGTCTGGTCGCTAGCCACTGTTAAAGGTTTTTAAATTCCGACTCCGGACGGAAGGAAATCATATGAGCCGAACCGACGAGTCTCTCTCAATCATCCCAGAATTGTATTACCATGCTACCGTTTAACAAATACGCATTACGGGCAACGCCCACACAAATTTTTATATTACCGTATTATATTAGAAAAAAATTCCCAAACAATGTGCTTGACGTAAATATACTGAAATAGCATATATTATATATATATATATATATTATATATAGATATATATATATACACACGCAGAGAGAGAGAGAGAGAGAGGGAGAGAGAGATGAGAGGGAGAGAGAGAGACATTGCGTCCTTGAAGGAAATGATCTAATAAACTAATGTTCTCTTCATTTTACTTGAGGAACAACCGTAAACTAGTCATAAAACACTGTTTCCAAATTAGGCTCGGAACACTTGACCACAAAGACAAAAGAGAAGAGTCGCGCCGGATACTAACCTACCAAAACATCCGAATGAGGACAGTGACAGCTCGCTTTTCTTGGAAACGTAATCTCTCTCTCTCTCTCCTCTCTCTCGCTCTCGCTCTTAGAAAAGGGATCAGAGGGCTCTAATCGAAAACAATACTACGGGGCAACTATGAAAGCCAAAGTTTTTCCCCAGAAACGTGGCCTTTATAATGCCAGTGGGTGGTTGTTTGGACAGTTCGTCGCGAATGCTTATCGCTTAATATGAGCTTTTGTTAATGAAACTCGGGGAGGTGGAGTCAGGTAGGAAATTCTCACTGAGAATACGGAAGGCGAAAGATGAAAGTAGTTATGTAATAATATGTTTAAATCGCATGGATCGTGCACTTTTGATATACTAAATGCACCGAGAATAGAAAAAAGGCAGTGAAAATTTCAAAAACATTTGATGCCAACGTCACGCGGGGTTCCCAGGCGGTCACCCATCCAAGTACTCAACCGCGCCCGACGCTGCTTAACTTCGGTGATCGGACGAGAACCGGTGCTTTCAACGTGGTATGGACGTTGGCGAAAGCATATGTGCTGATATATGTTTTTAAAGTCGTGTTGGGATTTTATCGGAAATATTACTTCCTCTCTTTGCCGTACTTACAACTCACTTTATGCCACTCGAGTAAATTCTAAACATCGAATACCGGCGCGCCTTCCACAACATTGGGCTAATTATAGGAGAGCAATTGAAAAACAAAACAAAAAACAACATCAAACTCATCAAAAAAGAAAAACACAAACAAAACAGGCACTTGAACCAAATTTGTTTTTGAAGATCACAGATTTCACTTTGATGGATGACTCCTTCAATGGAAAAGCGACTTCTCTCGAAAAAGACAACTTGTGTGCCCGACAAACGCACTGCCGAGTTTCGCCTCCATTTACGCTGTGAACAAGGTCGATTTGCTTGATCCGAGGAAATCCTTCCTGCTCAAGATAATACCAAAGTAAAATTCGCAGGGGCTGCGGTTAGAAAGATATTCGCGACATTAACCCTTGTTTCCGTTACAGACGCGGTTATAAGCAGCGACCATTACCCCCCCACCCTCCTCAATCTGCTCCACCACTACGCCACCGCTCTGACTCTCTTACCCTTACCCTTCCCCCTCGTACCAATTAGAAAACGATGATTCACGTTAAAATGAGCTGGTCAGATCAATTTGTTGTGGCGACATGCGAGGAACACCGTATTTAGGCAAAACAAGCGACCTTTTCGCAGCGAGTAGAAAATTGATATGCGACACTAAAATGTTCTTTGACGGAGCTATATATAGCTATATATGTATATTCCATTTAGGAATTAGTGGCGTAATTCGGAAGCGAATTGTTTGTTTGTTAGACGAACGAATCGGTTGGACAGTTGCAAATGTATCACTGATTCTTTTTCTCCTCCGTGTATTTGACGTGTCCTTCTGTCTGGTCGCTAGCCACTGTTAAAGGTTTTTAAATTCCGACTCCGGACGGAAGGAAATCATATGAGCCGACCGACGTCTCTCTCAATCATCCCAGAATTGTATTACCATGCTACCGTTTAACAAATACGCATTACGGGCAACGCCCACACAAATTTTTTATATTACCGTATTATATTTAGAAAAAAATTCCAAACAATGTGCTTGACGTAAATATACTGAAATAGCATATATATATATATATATATATATATATATATATATATATATATATACACGCAGAGAGAGAGAGAGAGAGAGAGAGAGGAGAGAGAGAGACATTGCGTCCTTGAAGGAAATGATCTAAAAACTAATGTTTCTCTTCATTTTACTTGAGGCAACAACCGTAAACTAGTCATAAAACACTGTTTCCAAATTAGGCTCGGAAACACTTGACCACAAAGACAAAAGAGAAGAGTCGCGCCGGATACTAACCTACCAAAACATCCGAATAGGACAGTGACAGCTCGCTTTTCTTGGAAACGTAATCTCTCTCTCTCTCTCCTCCTCTCTCTCGCTCTCGCTCTTAGAAAAGGGATCAGAGGGCTCTACTCGAAAACAATACTACGGGGCAACTATGAAAGCCACAGTTTCCCCAGAAACGTGGCCTTTATAATGCCAGTGGTGTTGGTTGTGGACAGTTCGTGCGAATGCTTATCGCTTAATATGAGCTTTTGTTAATGAACTCGGGGAGGTGGAGTCAGGTAGGAAATTCTCACTGAGAATACGGAGGCGAAAGATGAAAGTAGTTATGTAATAATATGTTTAAATCGCATGGATCGTGCACTTTTGATATACTAAATGCACCGAGAATAGAAAAAAGGGCAGTGAAAATTTCAAAAACATTTATGCCAACGTCACGCGGGGTTCCCAGGCGGTCACCCATCCAATTACTAACCGCGCCCGACGCTGCTTAACTTCGGTGATCGGACGAGAACCGGTGCTTTCAAACGTGTATGGACGTTGGCGAAAAGCATATGTGCTGATATATGTTTTTAAAAGTCGTGTTGGGGATTTTATCGGAAATATTACTTCCTCTCTTTGCCGTACTTACAACTCACTTTATGCCACTCGAGTAAATTCTAAACATCGAATACCGGCGCGCCTTCCACAACATTGGGCTAATTTATAGGAGAGCAATTGAAAAACAAAACAAAAACAACATCAAACTCATCAAAAAAGAAAAACAACAAAACAGGCACTTGAACAAATTTGTTTTTTGAAGATCACAGATTTCACTTTGATGGATGACTCCTTCAATGGAAAAGCGACTTCTCTCGAAAAAAGACAACTTGTGCCCGACAACGCACTGCCGAGTTTCGCCTCCATTTACGCTGTGAACAAGGTCGATTTGCTTGATCCGAGGAAATCCTTCCTGCTCAAGATAATACCAAAGTAAAATTCGCAGGGGCTGCGGTTAGAAAGATATTCGCGGCATTAACCCTTGTTTCCGTTACAGACGCGGTTATAAGCAGCGACCATTACCCCCCCCACCCTCCTCAATCTGCTCCACCACTACGCCACCGCTCTGACTCTCTTACCCTTACCCCTTCCCCCTCGTACCAATTAGAAAACGATGATTCACGTTAAAATGAGCTGGTCAGATCAATTTGTTGTGGCGACATGCGAGGAACACCGTATTTAGGCAAAACAAGCGACCTTTTCGCAGCGAGTAGAAAATTGATATGCGACACTAAAATGTTCTTTGACGGGAGCTATATATAGCTATATATGTATATTCCATTTAGGAATTAGTGGCGTAATTCGGAAGCGAATTTGTTTGTTTGTTAGACGAACGAATCGGTTTGGACAGTTGCAAATGTATCACTGATTCTTTTTCTCCTCCGTGTATTTGACGTATCCTTCTGTCTGGTCGCTAGCCACTGTTAAAGGTTTTTAAATTCCGACTGCCGGACGGAAGGAAATCATATGAGCCGACCGACGGCTCTCTCAATCATCCCAGAATTGTATTACCATGCTACCGTTTAACAAATACGCATTACGGGCAACGCCCACACAAATTTTTTATATTACCGTATTATATTTAGAAAAAAATTCCAAACAATGTGCTTGACGTAAATATACTGAAATAGCATATATATATATATACACACGCAGAGAGAGAGAGAGAGAGAGAGGGAGAGAGAGAGAGAGGGAGAGAGAGAGACATTGCGTCCTTGAAGGAAATGATCTAAAAACTAATGTTTCTCTTCATTTTACTTGAGGAACAACCGTAAACTAGTCATAAAACACTGTTTCCAAATTAGGCTCGGAAACACTTGACCACAAAGACAAAAGAGAAGAGTCGCGCCGGATACTAACCTACCAAAACATCCGAATAGGACAGTGACAGCTCGCTTTTCTTGGAAACGTAATCTCTCTCTCTCTCTCTCCTCTCTCTCGCTCTCGCTCTTAGAAAGGGATCAGAGGGCTCTACTCGAAAACAATACTACGGGGCAACTATGAAAGCCACAGTTTCCCCAGAAACGTGGCCTTTATAATGCCAGTGGTGTTGGTTGTGGACAGTTCGTGCGAATGCTTATCGCTTAATATGAGCTTTTGTTAATGACACTCGGGGAGGTGGAGTCAGGTAGGAAATTCCTCACTGAGAATACGGAGGCGAAAGATGAAGTAGTTATGTAATAATATGTTTAAATCGCATGGATCGTGCACTTTTGATATACTAAATGCACCGAGAGAATAGAAAAAAGGCAGTGAAAATTTCAAAAACATTTATGCCAACGTCACGCGGGGTTCCCAGGCGGTCACCCATCCAAGTACTAACCGCGCCCGACGCTGCTTAACTTGCGGTGATCGGATGAGAACCGGTGTGCTTTCAACGTGGTATGGACGTTGGCGAAAGCATATGTGCTGATATATGTTTTAAAGTCGTGTTCGGGATTTTATCGGAAATATTACTTCCTCTCTTTGCCGTACTTCACAAACTCACTTTATGCCACTCGAGGTAATCTAAACATCGAATACCGGCGCGCCTTCCACAACATTGGGCTAATTTTATAGGAGAGCAATTGAAAAACAAAACAAAAAACAACATCAAACTTCATCAAAAAAGAAAAACAACAAAACAGGCACTTGAACAAATTTGTTTTTGAAGATCACAGATTTCACTTTGATGGATGACTCCTTCAATGGAAAAGCGACTTCTCTCGAAAAAGAACAACTTGTGCCCGACAAACGCACTGCCGAGTTCGCCTCCATTTACGCTGTGAACAAGGTCGATTTGCTTGATCCGAGGAAATCCTTCCTGCTCAAGATAATACCAAAGTAAAATTCGCAGGGTGCTGCGTTTAGAAAGATATTCGCGACATTAACCTTGTTTCCGTTACAGACGCGGTTATAAGCAGCGACCATTACCCCCCCACCCTCCTCAATCTGCTCCAACCACGCGCCACCGCTCTGACTCTCTTACCCTTACCCTTCCCCCTCGTACCAATTAGAAACGATGATTCCGTTAAAATGAGCTGGTCAGCATCAATTTGTTGTGGCGACATGCGAGGAACACCGTATTTAGGCAAACAAGCGACACTTTCGCAGCGAGTAGAAATTGATATGCGACACTAAAATGTTCTTTGACGGAGCTATATATAGCTATATATGAATATTCCATTTAGGAATTAGTGGCGTAATTCGGAAGCGAATTTGTTTGTTTGTTAGACGAACGAATCGGTTGGACAGTTGCAAATGTATCACTGATTCTTTTTCTCCTCCGTGTATTTGACGTATCCTTCTGTCGGTCGCTAGCCACTGTTAAAGGTTTTTAAATTCCGACTCCGGACGGAAGGAAATCATATGAGTCGACCGACGTCTCTCTCAATCATCCCAGAATTGTATTACCATGCTACCGTTTAACAAATACGCATATACGGGCAACGCCCACACAAATTTTTTTATATTACCGTATTATATTTTAGAAAAAAATTCCAAACAATGTGCTTGACGTAAATATACTGAAATAGCATATATTATATATATATATATATATATATATATATATATATATACATATACAACACGCAACGAGAGAGAGAGAGAGAGAGACATTGCGTCCTTGAAGGAAATGATCTAAAAATCTAATGTTTCTCTTCATTTACTTGAGGAACAACCATAAACTAGTCATAAAACACTGTTTCCAAATTAGGCTCGGAATCACTTGACCACAAAGACAAAAGAGAAGAGTCGCGACGGCCGGATACTAACCTACCCAAACATCCGAAATAGGACAGTGACAGCTCGCTTTCTTGAAACGTAATCTCTCTCTCTCTCTCCTCCTCTCTCGCTCTCGCTCTTAGAAAAAGGTATCAGAGGGCTCTACTCGAAAACAATACTACGGGGCAACTATGAAAGCCACAGTTTCCCCAGAAACGTGGCCTTTATAATGCCAGTGGTGTTGGTTGTGGACAGTTCGTGCGAATGCTTATGGCTTAATATGAGCTTTTGTTAATGAACTCGGGAGGTAGAGTCAGGTAGGAAATTCTCACTGAGAATACGGAGGCGAAAGATGAAAGTAGTTATGTAATAATATGTTTAAATCGCATGGATCGTGCACTTTTGATATACTAAATGCACCGAGAATAGAAAAAAAGGCAGTGAAAAATTTCAAAAACATTTATGCCAACGTCACGACGGGGTTTCCCAGGCGGTCACCCATCCAAGTACTAACCGCGCCCGACGCAGCTTAACAATCGGTGATCGGACGAGAACCGGTGCTTTCAAGGTGGTATGGACGTTGGCGAAAGCATATGTGCTGATAAATGTTTTTAAAGTCGTGTTGGGATTTTATCGGAAATATTACTTCCTCTCTTTGCCGTACTTAAAACTCTCTTTATGCCAATCGAGTAAATTCTAAACATCGAATACCGGCGCGCCTTCCACAACATTGGGCTAAATTAGAGCTAAAATAAATGGGCAAAATAAGATATTGATTAGTAAACTTTTATTAATTTATCTATTTTTTGTAAGAGTAACAATAAAAATTTATAAATTTTTAATTTTACGTATTACTTGTGTCACTTAGCCAAAAACAAGTAGATTTGCATTGCACTTCCTAAATTGTCTGGTATATTGGCTAATTCATTGATAATATTTAGTGGATTTAAATATAATTGGGTATAAACATAATGTTACAAATATGTGTTTGTTTTGCACGGATAGAATGTGGATGTCTGTTTCATTACGGCTATGTTCTAAACGGATTTTAGTTTTTGTTTGTGTGTATTTACTTTTTACATAACTGACTTTACTTTTTCATACAGTACAAAATTCGTCCATTTGTATGATTAACTTTTAATGGATAGTACAGGTCACTGGTTTCAAGCTCGTTCGGTGGAGTATTATCCAGACTTTTAATTATCACCTGTGTTTGATGCGTAGTTCACGGCTGCATTTTCAAAGAGTGTCTCCCCGGTTTTCAATACTTCCCCAATATTTCCAGTTTTTGAGAAACAAATTGACATACATCTTCTTAGAGATCATCCTCCACAAGTCAAAATTGTTTGCTGCTTTGGCTTGTGTACCATAACCTGTGTAAATTTTTTGAGTTTAAATTGAAATGCCGGTGTATCAACTCTGTTCATCTGACATAATATGTCTGTAAATATATATAATAATATGTCTTGTTAATGTACCACTTCATACTAAAGAAAAATTAATTTTCAGATAAAAATCTGTGAAATTAGCCGTTACCTATTCTCAAGCCTCTCTTATTAATTCGAAAATCATTATTCATGAAGCAAGAGTGAATAATAAATGAAATATTTCTGACCACATCATGGCCATCTGGAGTCCGAATTGCCCTCTTGTATATCTAAATATCTCTTCTAAGCTCGGAACATTTCCCTGTATATAATAATTGTAATAAGAAATATTTCGTCATTGAATCTTCATATGATAACACTCCTTTTCTTTCAAGTGACAATAATTTAATTTTTAAAAACAATGATGTTTTTGCTGTACTGTGACGAAACAACTCATTTTACATGCATTGAACAAGAAGATCTGAACCTATACAAAGCGTAAGGAATGCTCGTTTATTTCTTAAGAATGAATCAGAAATACTAGGAGACACTTTAAACATTTTTCAGCGTTGTAATGTATGAAACAGAACCAACAACAACGGATCAGTACCCATGGAGCCGAAATGACGCCTCGCGTGCGTTGTAGGTAAATTTGATAATTTTTCATGAAATATGTATATTACACAAATCAGTTTTTACATACTGTAAATATTTAAAATTGATGAAATGTCACGAAATCGCAAATTCTATCTTCAAAAACAAAGATGTTACAAGGATATAAACAGCGCTAGGAGTCGAAGTGACGCCTCTGGGCGTTCTAGAGTTAATAATTACGCATTGCGTGCAACGCTCACACAAATTTTTAATACTACTGCCGTATTATATTTTTAAAAAATGCCAAACAATATGCTTGACGGAATAGCTCGCATATGGGAATTGCATCTTTGAAGGAAACGATATAAAAACTAAGGTTTCTCTTTATTTTGCTCAATGAACAATTTGTTTACGTTACGGGGCGGTTGTACGGTTGTACCAATCTAGTTACGCCCCGAATATGTTCACATGTATTGCATAATATTATCGACAGACTCCCCTGCAATAGAGAACAATGTTGTGCAACCAATAAACTTCCTTTCCTATGCTAACGACCCACGATTAGTGAGAGAGAGGCAACGTGAATCGCTGAGGACTAGCCAGATTTATACGCGCTACTAGCGCGTCAGAAAAGCCTCTGGGCAGATGCGGTGCCGTGCGTGGCCTGGCCGTGGCCTATCCGAATCAGTCACGCCGCCGCCTTCGCTTCCGCTCTGGCTTCGCTGCCGTGCGCGGCGCTAGTGTCGCAAACGGGCAGTCACATTTCCCCTCCTCCCCCCCTCCCCCCCCCCCGCAACGGATGGTTCACGCGCTGTCTGGTTCATATTTGGGTGTCTCATTTGGGTGTTTCATATGTAGCGAGCACTCTCACTGCGGAGAGACTTGGTGACACTGCGGAGAGACTTTCATGACGCGCTGGATGAAGAGCATCAGTTAGTTGTATGAGTAGTTTCCACAATAGGATGTCTGCCGCTAAATACATTAATAATTTTCATTAGAACCACGTTCGATCTCATTAATTACGAGAACTTCTTACACTTAACAGTATTTTCATAAATGTAAAGGGAAGTTCCTTTCTTTGCGGCCTGTATCGACTCACATTTGTAGGGTAGGCCTATGCCTCCTTCCCCCCTCCTGCCCGTGACTGGTGGGAGTTCACGTAGTATCTTAGATTATAAGATATTACCTGTTTTTATAAGTTTTAAGTTGTATTCGAGGTAAGGAATACTCGAAAGATAGTGATTTTCCTGTTAAACATCATGTAAAATTCTGTTAGCAGATTATTAACACTTTTATTAGCAACAATGGGTACATTACCAAATTAACTAGTGATGCTACAGAAAGAAACAGAGTTTCCCGGAATAATTGTACTCTTCCTTGGGTCTGAGCTAGCTATTTGGAATTACCACATACTCGTGCCATCTGCCATCTATCGCCGACCAAAGTACATTTTTTGACATTTTCTTCAATTTCGGTTTCCTAAAGGTATAAAGGAAATATTAATTTTAGAATATTAAAGAAACACAAAACTTCGCCCTAAAATGGTAATTACTTTGGAAAATTTGGAGCCGGTTTTTAGAAAAGTGCGTTTTTAAGAAAGGCGTCAAGCGCTACTAGAAATGCGAAATTGGAAGCTCTTTTTCATAAAATTTTTATGAGTTTTCGAAATACTTCATTTGAAGTCATTTAAAGCACTTTAACCTACAAATACAATTTTGTTTACAAATTGCTGGTAATGACCATATTAAAGTTTGAGAGACATTTCAAAATAGGTGCATTTGTGTAATTTTTGCAAAAGCAAAAAAATGTATCCCAAAATGAACTTACGTCATATTAAAGAGTGTAATTATCACTATCCGTCCGAAATGTTTGAATCAATAATTTGGAGCCATTCTGAGAAAACGGCGTTTGAGCGTCTCTAAAAATTCGGTATTTTGAGCTAATTTTCATAGAAAACGGTTTACTTCTCGAGAAACTTTACTTGACATTATTTAAAGCGCATATTCTCGTTAGTATAATAATATGAACAAATTGCCACCGTAAATATTACCGACGTGAGAGAAAGTAAAAAACATACGTTTTTGTAATTTTTGAAAAAATAGAGCAATATGGTGTGTATGTCATCTTATAGAGTACATTTGGCACTATCCCTACCAAAAAGTTCAAAGAAAAAAATGTTTGGCCGATTTTGAGAAAATCTTGTTTTGTAATTTTTTAAAATTGCAAATATTTCGCGCAAAGTTGCCAGAAAACTACTAAAATTTTCAAAAAAAATATACATGACTTTAAATGAAAGAACTCGCTTTGGAAAGCAAATTTTATTTGGAGAAAAGTCTCTAACTTCAATTTTGTAGTTGTAGAATTACGGCAAAAAAAATTCAAACTTTTGCAATTTTCGAAAATTTAGAGTTAACTATTAAAATTATGCCACTTATGCCACCTTAATAAGTGTATTTTACTACATTTTTACAAAAAAATTAAAGAAAAAATTTGTAGCCGTTTTTGAAAAAAAAATTTAATATGTCCTTGGGGTTTCATGTAAAGTACCCCCAAATTTTGAAGAATGTTTTTCAAAATCGCAGCGCCTCGAGCGGAACCAGATGGACCGGGGAATATTCATTTTCGAAGAAATTGTAATAATGGTTTAGGCGCTAGTGTTGTTCACAGATTGACACACGGACGGACGGACGGACGGACGGACGAACGAACGCTTTGAAAGAACCACATTTTCGGTATCATGGGTCCCAAAACGTGTATTTCGGTTAAAATCTCGAAATCGATTTTACATAACTTTCCGTAACTCCGTATATACGTACGTATACGGGATAGTAAAAATTTAGTAGTAACGAAAAACGTTTTTAAAGCAAAATACACGATTTTCAGCAATATGATGCGTAATAGGAAAATAGGTAAAATATGCATCTTAAAATAATGTTTGAACAAATGGAAATGGAGAGGTTTTTTTTCACTACCAAGTTGGCACACTTTCTGTCTATAAAGAAAAACTACCCATTTACATGTCATAGCCTGGCCCTACTGATGACAGCGCAGCGAGGAAATGAAAAAATGGTCCAATATTCTCCTTGAATTACACGAAGTTTGCGAAACATATATGTTTTTGAATTTACTCGATATAATGTGCAATACATTTTAGACCTTCAACCTCACCCGTACATATATTATCAATAATTTTGCTTAACATTGAGCTATATATTCAGCAACAATTGTGATGATAGGCCGTATCGCGAAATCGTTGATAATTGATAAATTTACAACACAAAGGGCCCATCAATTTGCGGATAAGGATGATTTATAAATATATTTTAAGTGGATATCCCAAGAATTGAAATTGAGCTTGTCTCCTTGCAGGAAAGGAAATATAGGAAACCTTGCGATACGAGGCCGTGATGTGTCATCACTTTTTTTTAACAACGTTACTGACATTCCTTCTTTTACTTTCCCTTATACGTGTGTGTGTGTGTGTGTGTGTGTGTGTGTGTGTGTGTACTTTCCCTTATACGTGTGTGTGTGTGTGTGTGTGTGTGTGTGTGTGTTTTTTTTACCGAAAAGTTAATAAATGTCAAGAAAATGTACTTTGGGCGGCGATAGGTGGCAGCTGGCAAAACTATGTGGCAAGCCCGAATAGTTGGTCGAGACTAAAGGAACAGAAAACTAATACGGGAAAGCCTGAGCCATTCTGTAGTACCACTAGTTTCGTTATCACGGCCCGACAACGAAATTTTTTTCTGCCGAAAATTCGCCATTTTTTCGCGCAACATTATATAACTTTCCCTAGGCTACGTATATTACTCCATATAATGCTGCGCGAAAAAATGGCGAATTTTCGGCCGAAAAAAATTTCATTGTCGGGCCGTGATAACGTAACTAGTGGTACTACAGAATGGCTCAGGCTTTCCCGTATTAGTTTTCTGTTCCTTTGGTCTCGACCAACTATTCGGGCTTGCCACATAGTTTTGCCAGCTGCCACCTATCGCCGCCCAAAGTACATTTTCTTGACATTTTATTAACTTTTCGGTTTTCTAATAGTAAAACGAAAATATTATTTTAAGAATATTAAATAACAGTGAAACCTTGTTCTAAATGGCAATTGTTTGGAAAAATTGCAGCCGTTTTTAAGAAAATGGCATTTGAGCGCTGCTGTAAATTCGAAATTTGAAGCTCTGTTTCACAGAAAATTTTCGAGTTTTCGAAAAACGTCATTTGAGGTAATTTAAAGCACTTTAACTCACAAATACAAAATAGTTTACTAATTGCTGGAAATATGCATATTTTGGGGTGTGTTACCTAACCGGTACTACACTGCGATTTTTTAAACTTTGCCCTGACAGGAATCAGCTGTTTCGCTGGCATCAAATCGGGAGCTTAATGTCGCTACAGTGACGTCACAATGGTGAGGTTCAAGCTCCCGATTGGATGAAAGCGTCTACAGCTGATTCCTGTCAGGGGCAAAGTAAAGAAAATCGCAGTATAAACTTGGGTTTTTATTTCTTGGCGCGTGATGACGTATCTTCACGATGGAATATCTGACGGTATTTCGCGTTTTCCTCGGTCGTGCCGCTAGGAGTCGTATGATCGCGACCGTATGGAGCGGTGCTGACGATCATGCGACCTCTAGCGGCACGACCGAGAAAGACGCGAAATACCGTGAGATATTCCATCGTGAAGACAGGCCCTCACGCGCCAAGAAATAAAATTCCAAGTGACACGTGCGAAGAAGGACGTGTTTTTGTAGTAGATGTTCCTCTTGACCTATATTCGGCGGATTCGATGGTGTGACGGTTAGCGTGCCGGACTGTCATACCCAAGTTTGCGGTTAGCGTGCCGGATCGAAGCCGTGGATTTTTAAGAGCGAAAAAATCCTTCGTACGCCTTCCGCGGAGGGGAAGTAAAGCCGGCTGGCCCATGTTAGTAGATTTACTTGCATGTAAAAGTCTCCTCAAGCCTAAATGACGCCTCTGAGCAAAATTCAAATCGCCTGTTTCATCGCCCGAGATAATACATTCTTTCTCCGCTAGGTGAAAGGAGCGTAGCGAAATTTGCGTGGTCAGACGGAAGAGCGGTCCTGAAGGCCCGAGTCTCGCCACGTAAAATAAGGCATTAACTATATTTTAGGATCTAATTTGGGTATGGTTTCATTTTTCTTACACGAATTTCCATTTTCTTTCGAACCTTTCTCTCATTTACTACGTTTTTAATTTTCAGACTTTTTCTAATGTCGTTATTTTATTTATTTTTCCTTTTCTCCTCCCTCTCTATTTTTTCACTTCTTCGTGACACTCCAATTAGTGATCTCAGGTATCTCATCTGGCTTGCATCTTATGTACTCTTTCTGAACTGCACATTTCGCTTCCTTATTTCAGGGTTGTTTTGCTGCAGTGTTATGGAGTCTAATTTAGTATGTTTCTTTCGTCATGTTTCGAAATAGTACAACCAATATTATTTAATGATGTTTTAATGCATTATAACTAATGTTTTTTAATTATCTAAAATGTTATTTAATGTTTTTAAAAAAATGTTATTTATTTACAACATAAGGACAGAGCCAGACTACTCTTTGGGTGTATTACAACATATGGGCTGCGTGACATTGCGTAGCGGGGCGGGCGAAGTGGGCGTGGCTTGCTGAGTGGCAGGGCGGGCTGGTTTAAATGTGAACAGGAACCCTACGAACATTGAATCATTAACATTCGCTCCTCCTGTACCAAGGCGACGCCAGGTAATTAGTCAGTGGCGAGAAACTATCGAAAGATAAAATTAATAAACGACGTTCTCGAGCTCAGAAATGGGAGGAGACATATCGTAGCAAAATAAAGTGTAGTAAGTGATAAGCCAACCGATAGGGATTATACTGATAACTCTCGTTACAGATAATTCCATAATAGTATTTTACGCAACATGATGCGACTGAGGTTACTAACTTTGGTGTTGCACCATTGTGGTCAATTTTGAGCTCTGCTGTGCTGAGTTATTGCAACGTTGTGCAATCCCGGATTTCCACCGAACTATTTAGGTCGGGCATGTGAAGTTTCCGGCGTCAGTTGAGCGCTGAGATGCGCTGCGTGTACATCGTGAACCGAATAAAAATGACAGTGTAGAGTTACATCACACTCGCAGTCTGCTCGCAGTCTTTCCAATTGAAGACGCGATTACGTGACATCCATCAATCGTGTCAACAAAATCGTATTTGCGTGTGTTAAAGAACTTACTTAGTGTTGTGGTACGAAGAATAATTCATGAATGTGCAATAGAAATGTTGGCAGAGTGAAATGTACGAGTACGTGTAAGAATTATAATCCACCTATCATTTCTAGTTGGTATTGATAGTGGTACATTGAAGGTGAGAAGCCTGGTATCAGAAGTAACAAGATGAGTTCTAACAGTGTCTCTAAAGACAACTTTTGCAACCCTAAATGTCATGAACATTTAAAATTCACTAGAGACTATGTACTGTATAACAACAAGCCTAATAAACAAAGTATTAATGAATTTAATCAGCCAAGAGAGCAGAGTACGATTAGTAAGAAAGAAGTCAATGAACCAAGTACAAATGAGCAGAGTTTGTGCGAGCCAGTTATGAGTTATACAGAGAATCTTGCTCTGACATATTCTTCTACAAATGATCCAAGGTTAGACTACTTTTTCATGATACTTGAAGATACAAATAGAGAAACAAATATTGAATTCCTTAGTAGATCATGGAATTGTAATAACGAAGACACATTGAAAGCAGTGGCTAACCTAAGAGATGTACGTAAAGGTAAAAGTATCAAACTTCAGTGGTTTTATTCAGCTTACTGGCTGTACACTAATCATCCAAGTGTACTTTACAACAACCTAGATCACTTTGTCAAAATAGGATGTTGGAAAGATTTACTTAGTCTGTTGACTATTATACTATTTGATGGAACGGTGCACGAGTATTTGATAAATGAAGCCAAATATACTACACGTACAAGACGTAGTATGTATATAAATCATCAGTATGACAGCCACATTCTTCTTCATTACAATGCTACTGCTGATAGAGAAGAATATGAAAACTATAGAATAAAATATGCTAAGGACAAGTATACTAATGATTGTAAGTATAGATTGTTTCACAATAAAATAGCCAAGCTGTTCTCAGATGGTCTTCTCAGAGATCTAGAAAGGTCACGGCAAAACAAGAAAATATCTACATGTGCTAAGTGGGCTCCTAGTGTTGGGTGTCATTTTGATAGATATACTCTGATTGCTACTAGTATATCAAATAATTTAAATTTATTTTCACCAGATGAAGATAAATGTGATATAACAAAGACTTATCTTCTTAGAAGGGAATATCAAAAACTACTTGTCACTTTAAGGAAGTATTCAAAAGTTGTGGAATGTATTATACCGCACTATGATCAAATAGATTATAATAAAGTTCCAGCTAAAGCTTTACTTCGATACAACAACAGCTTCAAGAAGCATGATGGTGAAAGATACGAAGCTTTCTTAAATGATAAGAAGTCTAGAGTGTCATCTTCTTGCTTGAAACCATTTGAATTAATTATGAGGATGTCACGTGGTAGTGATAACACACTGTTCTCTAGACAGTTTGATAACATTGTTAGTGATCTAAAGAAGAATAAAAATCTCTTTAAACAAGCAGTGGCGATATGTGATGTGTCAGGGTCTATGCATGGTATCCCTATGATAGCTGCTATTAGTTTGACTCTTGTTGTAATGAGTCTTACTGAAGCCCCATGGAACCGTTATTGTATAACATTTAGTGAAGAACCAGAGATCTTTGAATTAGATCCCTCACTTAGTATTGAAGAGAAATTAGATAATCTAAGGGGTATGGCATGGGGTGGCAACACAGATCTTAACAAAGTGTTTAAACTCATAATTGACACTGGTATTGAGAATGGTATTCCTAATGGTGATATGCCTAAGGTACTGTTTATATTCACAGACATGGAATTTGATTATGCATGTGGTCAACATACAAATGTGCAAGAAGCTAAAATTTTGTTTGAGTCAAAAGGATACACCTTTCCATTGATTGTTTTTTGGAACTTAAGAACAAGTGCATCTTTTCCGATTACAAATAATGAAAAAGGTATAATGCTCTCTGGATTCTCTTCAACCTACTAAAGTATTTAATGTGTATTGATATGAGTGATACAAATCCTATTCATTTATTTAATGAAATTATTAGAGATAAAAGATATTCTGTGTTCAAGTGTTAAGTTCAAGTTTGCTGTAGCTTAGGAGTCAAAAAATTAATTTGCAAACTGAAATACGAGAAAAATTTGTTACTTGTTGATTTTTAAATCTTACGGTTTTCTGCATTATAAAGCGAGCACAAAAAGGCAGCCACAAATCGTTGTGTGCTTTTTAACATGACTTAAATGAAATATATCTTAACACTAACTTTGAAGTATGCTTGATTGTCTTTAATTCTGAAGGAAACAAATCCAAGTAGTATTTTTGTGAAGTTAACAAAACCTATTACGAGTGCCTCTTTTCAGTGTTTTTCAGATTATTGAGGTAGAAATACTAATCTCCTTTGATGTTCGTATGGAAAATTTATTCAATATAAACTTAATGGTAGTTTTGCTTTGTAAGTTAAAACAGTGGAGTGATGTTCCTTACGATATTTAACTCTTGTTGAAATGTAAGAGTTTTATCTACATTTGTACAATTGTAATTGACTGTGAAAATTGTTAATTTGTATTGTATTGAAGCTACCACAACCAAGCATATTACAGGATCTTTATCAAGAATCATTGACTTCATGATTGCCAATGTAAATATGTATATATATGCAAATAAATATAAATAAAATAAGGAGACACAAATAAAAATTAACCATGAGATCCAACTGTTTTGATTTTTCAGTATATTCTCTTTAATTCCTCTCTTTGATATTTTAATCATGCACAACAATCCTAATCAGAAGGTACATGTGCACAGTATATTTTGAAACCTGTTGGGAGAAAAATTAGTGAAAATAATATAAGGTTAGAAAATATATTTTAAGAAATATTTCAATCTGGGATAACTTAGAAATGGAGGCACTGCATGACTGTGGAACATAATTATATCATGGGCTGGCTGAGGCTGAGGCTGAGGTGTGTTCAGTGCATTTAAAATAAAATACATTTGACCTACTATTGTTAAAAATATCATTTTATACTGACAATCACAAAATCAATATCTTTAACAAACCCTTTAAAAAGAACTAATTTTGGTAACGTCATTACAATACTAGTAGGATATGTTTTCTTCAGAATTAAAGCCAAACAATAAAATCACCTTTTTAATTCATGTACTTGTACTTCTATCAATAATTTCTTAAATCTTTTAAACCTAGTGTAATGTGTACCTTTTATTGTATTTCATTTGTAACATTTTTAATTTTAACTTGTTGGTTAATATTCCAAGATAAATGAAGATACATCTTATAGTTTTTTGCATTATGAAGTGAGCACAAAAAGGCCACTAAATGTTTCTCTGCTTTTTAACTTTACTTAAATGAAATAAATCTTAAGACTACCTTCGAAGTTTGCTTGATTGTATTTAATTCTGAAGGAAACAAATCCTATTAGTATTTTGTGAAGCTAACAACACCTATTAAAGGATTTGTCAAAACATTGCGTTTGTGATTGCCAATTTATAATGACATATCCAATGGTGCCCAGAAGGGTTGGGGCAGCTGGGGCATCTTGCCCAAGGCCTTGATTGAATTGAAGCCCTGAAATTTTCCAAACATTAAAAAAATGTATTTTTTTTAATTGACATTAACTGCTATAAGATATTTCTATTGGCATAGAGACATGAATTATGTTGTAGGGATGGGGAGGAATTTTCCTTAAAATGAGGAGTCTCCATTGGACTTATTGCTCCTGGCCTCGTGTTTTCCCTGAGCACCCCAAGACATATCCTTCTTACAATCAGATAAAAATTTGTGTTCTAAACTTTTTTCTTTTTATTGTTGCATTTGAAATGAACTTATTCATATATCAGATTTCTTGTCACACATTTTAACCAACAAAAAGTTTTAGACATGTGTTCCCAGGTTCTGCCTCTCTGAGAACATCACCCTATTTTAATTTACAAAGCAAAAATGCTATACAAGTTGGTGCTAAACTTCAATCTTAGAGATATGGGCTCTAGACTACATGGACACATGATGAACATGAGTAAAGAAAAAACAGACTTTATATCAACTAAATTTTATTGGAACTCGTGTTCTCAAAGCAGGGTATGCTGTCCGAGTGTACTATGTTGAAAGGATGCATTTTAAAGTAGCCTGAACAGTAATACCGTAATTGTTCATTTTGCAAATACTAGTGATATAAACTATGATATAGAGAGTAAAACATTATTTTGATTTCGAAACATACATGTAAAACAAATAAAGATGTGCTCTCTGTACACCACTTCAAAAATATGTGTAGATGGCAAATTGTTGTTTTTACCATTTTTTAATAAACATTAATATACAAAATCATGTAAATAAATAAACCACACTTTTTCTCATATTGTATATCAAACTATATTTTTCTCAACAATCAGTATCATCATTAGGATGTGGATTTTGAATAGCTACAACATATCCAAAAAGGATCAATAAAATGCTCTTAAAATGTTTTTAAAATGCCCTAAAAGCAAAGAAAAATTATGTAAAAAAATGTTATCAAAACCAATTTGGATGAACAATTCAAGACGTTGGATACGTTTCTGATGTAATTGAGGCTTCTTGTATTAGTTCAAGTAAACTAAGTTTTCAAACTTTTGGTTTGGACTGATCTTTACCAGAAAATCTCGTGCCTATAGTTATTCCGAAATCAGCTGAACCTCCAATGGCGCTGCCAGGTGTCACAGGAACCATAGATTACATACTCACTACAGCTGACATTGCAACTTCTTAAAGAAGAAATCAAAAAGACTACCAGGTAAACGTACTCAGGAATTCTGTTCTGGAAGAGAAAATTTGTTGCATCTTGTAAATATTATTTGAAGCAAGTACCTTAATGGTATTAAAAGACATTAAAATTGATGAAATCACTGAAAAATGCATTAAAAAGGGTGGGAAAAAGGTAAAATATAACTTAATAGTCGAAATTGATGAAAAATACAAAAAAATGACATATAAAAATGGGACATTTCCTTTTGTCATAACATAAAATAATTCTCTATACTAAATGACATTTTTCTAAACTGTAAAGGAAAATAATGACATTTCATTAAAATCCGTCCCCTAATTATCAGCAGCAGCAGCATCACCACCACCACCTTGAAGGATTATGAAGGATTAGGCTTTTTGAACCAATTTTGGCCTCTTTGAGAAATTTGTTCTCTGCATCTCTTTGGTCCACCTCTGGTCCACCTTTTGTTCTGTCTTTGGGAGGGATAAGTTGTTGTGGGATCTATTGATGAGCATTCTGGATAAATGGTGATAATGGCCTTGTTAATATTTGTATATATTTTTTTAAAGTTCAATTGAATATCTATAATTCTAGTCTTACATCTGTATTTAGTTTCTTATCTGCCCTTTTGTCTCTAACAACAGCCCTTAGAAATCCCATCTCAGCTGATTCTTTTTGTTGTGTTTGTTGTTTCATCAGTATTTAACTTTCACAATCATTCAAGAGGGACTTGAAGGGTTTCTGTACCAAGCAATTCTTTTGTACTTTTTTAAAAAAATTTTGATGCAGATATGATTTGATTGGAGTATTACAATTTCATGATCATTAATCTTAATACATTCTGAATATTTAGCAATGACATAACATTTGTGCACCATTTTTTATTATTCTTTACTCAGATCAAAAAAAAAAAAAAAAAAAAGTTAAATATTTTTGAATAATTTTTTATGGTGTTAAAGAATGTCAATGCCTATAATTATTTAATTTGAAATGCAAGCAATAAATCACCGCTAAACCAATATTGTGTTTAAATCAGCTAGTTTAATTTGTGAGATTACTTTGGCATACGCTAATGGTATTTTCAAGTATATGGTTCCCATTTAGGGGATATTTCACTATCACAGATTTCAGCTTCATTCAGAATTTCTTTAAAAGTGTGCTTCCATCTTACATCAGTGTGGTTTAGATATTTTGAGGCACTATGGAGATATGGTAGAAGATACATTTTTATGCAATAGAAATGCTTTTCCTTGATACCCTTTGGTACCTTTGGTAGTCTGAAGTTGCATAGGTCAAATCCATTTTGTTTGGAGATTCTATTTTTCTTGTCTAGATTTTCAACTTAAGTTACATAATTTACATTTTAAAAAGAACAGATGATGTTAGTAAAAATTGATCTGAATCAGAATCTCCACTCCTATAAGCCCTTGTATGCAATGTATTTTTGTTTGCTGTTTCACAAGTACATAATCTTTAAAGAAAGTAATGCACAATTTTTTTAAAAAAACAATAACAATAGTTTTCATGTAATTTGTGCTTCAAGTTAATGCAATTTGTAATTTTATTCTCTCAAAAACAAAGTAAAAAAAATTTCTTTAATTTTTTCCATGGATAGAGCAAATGACACTTAAAAAATGGTACAGGTCCCATTTTTGGCAAATTCTCTGTATTTTCGAAAATAGAAAAACAAAAATTAACTTTAAATTAACTACATTGTTGATGAAATAGAGTTTTTCCTTAATGAAATGTGTTCTTTACAATTAGATCTCGAAATAATGCCAGTGAAAATATCTGAATTTTTGAAATTGCAAATGCAAATGTTCAACTTTTTTTAAGTGTTGGGAAGGTTGAGTGTAGATTTGTATGGGTGTTAGGGTAACGAGACATAACTTGTCAATAAGGCACATATAGGTAGTAATTGCGAAGGTAGTGGGGCGCAACAGAAAAGATAGCCCAGAATAAAGATTAGGTTATTAACTCGGGTACGAGAAAGCCTGTGCCTTTCTGTATCATCACTAGTTACTTTCTCGCCTTACTGCGCAAGTAGTAAAGCGGCAGTATTGTAAACATGCGACGGAAATCACAGATTTTTCGATAGAAAAACTCTTGTCGGGTTCTGGTAACGAAAAAGTAGAAATATATTGTTCCTAAGTGTACTAAACTACTTCCTCTAAAATGTGTAGTCAGAATTAACGTTTTGTAGAGCCTTACTACAATCAATTGATTTGCAAAACGTCTGTCTCTGTGGTTACTCTAGCCATAGCCCGCTAGATGCCTTTAATGCATACTAGCGGGCTATGCTCTAGCACAGTGATTGCCAGCTGGACAAGGAATGACGGTTTCTCCTCCGAGATAAGGCATTCGGAGATGCGATGGGAGCGACTGGGAGAGGGAAGGAGGAGTAGACGGTCCCGAAATCTTAGCAGTGGGTCTTTGCCGGTGTTTCAGACATGAGAGGGAAACCATCTACACCCGTCAATTTTCTTTCTGTGAAGGAAAAACGGTATCCTCCTTTGGATACTGGAATAATGGCGAAGTGTTAAGTGTTCGAAAGAACTGGAGTATGTTATAAAGCCCAACCTACAGATGAATTACGTAGCTTTGCGACCCAGAGAAATCTGCGAGATTAAAATAAATTCTGAGAATTGACCTAGCTCGCAATCATAGAATAAATAAAGGAATTTTCAGGTTGAAGATTATGGAAAAGATACTGAAAATTACGAGGATTTACAACATTCTCAAACAAAACTGTACACCAATAATAAAGCCTGGGGTCAAAATTCTCTTACGTGACCCCTACCGGATACCTATTTGTTAACATTAATTATTGTTTCAGAACGAACTGTTTCGTTATATTATATTGTCCTAAAATATGAAAACTGTCTTTTCCAAAAATGTTATTTACTAGAAGAATGGAAGTGGAATCACTTACTGGTTATGATGAAGAGTGGGACATTGTTTTGAGTTATGTAATAATGTATTTTCTACTATATAATCCTTAATATTGTTATTAAATAATAAACATTCTAAATAATAATTACCACTTAAAAATCGTAATTATCGAGTTTCCAAGCGAATCTTTTCCCTCGCTTCCGTACCATCATTGGGGCACTGTGCGCTTGCCGCCGCGACGGCCTCTACCATGGCCACCTTTAAAGGCGGCCATGCCTCTACCTACGCTCAGACTACTACCTCTACCTACGGCCATGCCTCTACCTACGTTCCGAGCAAGAGAGCAGATTTCTGTGACGTCACAGAGCATTGAGTTGGCAACCACTGCTCTAGCACCTAAGTAAACCGTTCTGACAATTTTCTCCAAAATGTATATTCCCCCAATCGATCTGAACGAGCTCTATACTGCGATTTTTGTAGGAAGAGCTCTCAAGATAACTCAAATCCCATCTTCGCGATGGAATATGTCACGGCATTTCGTATCATTCACAGTCGTTCCGCTAGATTTCGCACGATCGCGACCGTATGAAGCAGTGCTTGCGATCATGCGACTTCTACCGGCAAGACCGAGAAAAGACGCGAAATGCCGTGACATATTCCATCGCGAAGATGGGATTTGAGTTATCTTGAGAGCTCTTCCTACAAAAATCGCAGTATAGGCACCGCGAGTTTGAAACGAAAGTTTCGATTTTTGGGGGTACATAAGGCCTCAACATTTTAAAAATTTTCTCAAAAAATGGCTCCAATTTTTTTTAACGTTGTCCTTGGATTGTGTAAAGGATTCTTAAAAAATAGCGCAGGTTTCATTTTCTGCATTTTCAAAAGTTAAATTTCTTCTAAAAGTCTTCTTACAGCTACAAATTGAAGATTTTACTTTAATGAAATCTGACGTTAAAATAGTATATTCAAATTTGGTCATGAACATTTTTTTAAAAAATATGAGTATATTGCGCATAATTTTGCGTAAAATACAATTTTCGAACAATTATTTTCTCAAAAACGACTCCGAATATTTCTTTAAATTTTCACCTCGTATCTATTAGAGAATGGAATAGAAGGTAGTACTGGTCATATATTCGGCGAATTCTCTGTATTTTTGAAATGTACAAAATATAACTCTAACTTGATGTGATAGATTTTTTTGTTATAGCGACTTGTGATGTAGATTTTTTTTGTTATAGGAAGTCTGTTCAAAAAAATCAGTTCTTAAAAAAAAACACGCCTTTCTCGGTCGTGCCGTTAGATGCCGCTAGTCACATCGCACTTCTTGATACGGCTGCGATCATGCGACAGCGGTATGACCGAGAAAGACGCGAAATGCCGTGAGATATTCCATCGGGAAGTCTGGCCCTGATGCGCCAAGTTATAAAAACCGAAGTAATCTTCAAAATTGCTAATTTGCATGTACTGCGCATCTTTTCCTTTCTTCAACAAGTCCTTCATGAGCACGAATGTTGTTCAGTTTTAATCCCCCTCCCCCAAGATATCAGGTCGTAATACAATTGATGATGCTGCGTCACGGCATACAGTTTGAAATTCGTGGGTTTACTTGTTATTGCTGAGCAGTGTTTCTGGCTGCAGGGAACGCAGTTTTGGATAGTCGATTTTGTGTCGATATATTGGCTTTAAATTGGGGAGTTTTTGGAGTAATTGTTTTTCGAACCTAATGCGCTACAATTGATAATGAGTTTAGACAGATATGGACAGAAATTTTGGTATTATAATATCACGCAACCGTTACTAAAGCGAGAAAGCATGTGCCATAGCATGCACCGCTATTCACAATTACCCATCTTTTTGATATTTTGAAGTGTCCTTAATGTAAAGAACCAAGTAACATTTCATTGCCACACGAAATGTGGTTCAGGAAGGAATTTCTTGTTATTTTCATGAAGTGCATCGCAGGGAGCAACAATCGCAAAAACCACGTACATATACAGCGATTTTCGTAACTGTGACAGTTGAGTACTCCAGAGAGTATATATGAAGTGCTCTGCGTGCGCCCCTGACCTGACGTGCTCCTGGCATTAGCACGTGACCTCATGTGACATTGAAATGTTAAGGCAGAAGGAGTTTTGCCAGCGGCAAAACAGTATAATGCAATAGTTTACAATCGTGTATGACAAGACAAGTTAAAGAAAAAATCATACAAATTTATGCACTTATAACTTGGTAGAAATTAAAATATACTTGCACGTAACAGTGTCATTGCAGATGTCATAGTACTAGGTGTCATTGTGACTTCGAGTATCTCTTATTATCTCTTGCCACTCCTACGGGAAGATATGGTTATTCATGATAAAAGATTAGGAATGACCACCGCGGTAATCGCTTGTCCATCGAGTGTTCATTGTATTTCGTTCAGAGAAACAGGACTGGGTAGGACTGTCTTATTTCCGAAGCCCTTTAATAAATAAGGACACGCTTTAATTTTCGTTAATCACGATCAGTAGGCCTTCTGTGCCGTGTTTTAAACTGTTTTTAATGAACAACTAATTGTTAAGTAAAGTGCGAATTCGCATTTAGGCGAAAGTATCGCCAGATTTATGTGACTAAAGGACTTTAGTGTAACAAGAACAAGAACTACCTGTGCAACAATTTTTAATGTCATGTAATAGTACGTGCGATAATAGAACTTCGGTATGTGTGCAGCGGTGTGCAGTTCAAGTACTGACCAAATGGGTGCTAAATTCCATTCTACAGATTATGACTTCTGCAATCCAAAATGTCATGAACATTCAAGAAGGACCAAAGACTATGTGCTACCAAGATATGATGAATTTCATGAACCAAGTGAGCTATGTAAGAAAGAATTAAATGAACCTAGTGAGAATGAATGTAATCAAACAATTGAGCCCATGATGAGTTATACAGAGAATCTTGCTTTGACATATTCTTCTACAAATGATCCAAGATTAGACTTCTTCTTCATGATACTTGAAGATACACCTAGAGATACAAACATTAAATACCTTAAAGGATCATGGTATTTTAATAAACAAGATACATTAAAGGCAATAGCTAACCTAAGAGACATACGTAAAGGTAAAAGTATCAAACTTCAGTGGTTTTATTCAGCATATTGGCTCTATACTCATCATACACAGGTTCTGTACAACAACCTAGAACACTTTGTTAGAATAGGTTGTTGGAAGGATTTACTTAGTCTGTTGACTATTATACTATTTGATGGTATGATACATGAGTACTTGTTGCATGAAGCTAATTATACTAAAAAAAGAAAACGTAGTAAATATATAAACCATCAGTACGATAGCCATATTCTCAATCATTATGGTGTTACTGTTGATAGAGAAGAATTTGAAAACTATAGAATAAAGTATGCTAAAGACAAGTACAATGATGATTGCAAGTACAGATTGTTTCATAATAAAATAGCTAAGCTGTTCTCAGATGGTCTTCTTAGAGATCTAGAAAGAACACACCACAACAAGAACATTTCTACGTGTGCTAAATGGGCTCCTAGTTGTGGTTACCACTTTGATAAATACACTCTGATTTCTACTAGTATATCATATAATTTAAATTTAAGTTCACCTGATAAAGACAAATGTGATATAACAAAGACTTATCTTCTTAGGAGGGAATATGAACATCTGCTTGTCACTTTAAGGAAGTATTCAAAAGTTGTGGAATGTATTATACCACACTATGATCAAATAGATTATAATAAAGTTCCAGCTAAAGCTTTACTTCGATACAACAAGAGCTTCAAGAAGCATGATGGTGAAAGATACGAAGCTTTCTTAAACGATAAGAAGTCTAGAGTGTCATCTTCTTGCTTGAAACCGTTTGAATTAATTATGAGGATGTCACGTGGTAGTGATAACACACTGTTCTCTAGACAGTTTGATAACATTGTTAGTGATCTAAAGAAGAATAAAAATCTCTTTAAACAAGCGGTAGCAATTTGTGATGTGTCGGGGTCTATGCATGGTATCCCTATGATAGCTGCTATTAGTTTGACTCTTGTTGTAATGAGTCTTACTGAAGCCCCATGGAACCGTTATTGTATAACATTTAGTGAAGAACCAGAGATCTTTGAATTAGATCCCTCACTTAGCATTGAAGAGAAACTAGATAATCTAAGGGGTATGGCATGGGGTGGCAACACAGATCTTAACAAAGTGTTTAAACTCATAGTTGACACTGGTATTGAGAATGGTATTCCTAATGATGATATGCCTAAGATACTGTTTATATTCACAGACATGGAGTTTGATGAGGCATGTGGTCAACATACAAATGTGCAAGAAGCTAAAATTTTGTTTGAGTCAAAAGGATTTACCTTTCCGTTGATTGTGTTTTGGAACTTAAGAACAAGTGCATCTTTTCCCATTACAAATAATGAAAAAGGTATAATGCTCTCTGGATTCTCTTCTAACTTACTAAAGTATCTAATGTGTGTTGATATTAATGATACAAATCCTGTTCATCTATTTAATGAAATCATAAGTGATGAGAGGTATTCTGTGTTTAAGTGTTAGGGGAGTCTGCTGTAGGTATGGCACATCCAAAATACCTTTGAACATTTTTTAGGGAATTAAGATTTAGTGTTTTGACTGCTGAGGTAGGAATTATGAACTAGGTTGCTAACAGGTTATAGTGTCACATTCTTTAAGGCTTTAGAAAAAGAAGTTATATGTTGCCACAATTATGAACGTGGCTGAATGTCAGCTGTTGTTGTAGTATATTGACGCAGCTGTAAATTTAATTTTGATTAAATGTATGACTCAGCAAGAAATCTTTCAGTATGTTTTTAAATGAAATTAATGTAGGTTTTTGAAATATCAGTTTTTTATGTAGTGTAATGCCTTCTTCATGAGCACTATTATTGTTTTGTGGGCGATTTTAGTATGAGGGCCATGTAGATTTCTTTTTTCTTCTTGTATCGTATTATGTACTTCTATGTTTAAAATAACAGGTTCAATGTTTCTCATGAGGGACTTCTTTGTGAAAATGACCATTTCAAATGTGTAGATGTATAGGAGTGGTAGGATTTGTAATTTTTTATCAAAGCAGAATGATGTGATTAGTAATTTTTTCAGCATCAGTGCTTTTGAGTGTTCATCATTATTCTCACTATTTGCTTTCTGGATTATGAAATAGTGAATATTTGTGAGAAATTTACCTACAATGTGGTTCCATATTTTAGATCTGAATGAACATTTCCAAAGTGTACTCTTTGTAATGTGTTGGATCATCAATGAAATGTGATGGATGTATATATGAATAATATTGGAAAATATGACTTGTTGATCTTGTTGTTTAGGTCTTTAAGGAGAGAGATTTGCATTGTTAGTTCCTGCGTCATAGTTTGAAATACCACATTGAATGTTAAAAACTTAAAACAATATTAATAAACATTATACTTCAAAACTTTCTCATCATAATCTTGTACTTCCTTAAAATTATAATTGTCTGCCATTTTCATGTATAAAAATGCACACTCTCACTATTTATTTTAAATAATCTAATTACTAAATTTGGTTTCTACCATGTTTGAAATTCTTTGATTCAGTCTTTATCAACAAGTAACCAAGTTTACAATGTTTTATTACACAATGTAATCATTAAATGGATTCAAGATGTGGCTGTGAATAACTGTATTATCACTATTTTCTTGGTTATTTTGCTTCAGATTTGTGAATTCAGATAAAATAATTTGTGCTTTTTTAAATGTGTTCTTTAATAATTTTGTAAAAAAAATATTGGGTAGAGGGGAAAAAACAATCAAAAATTAAAAGACTAATTTGCAGGAATTTAATCTGCATTTTTAATATGCAATGTAATGCAGTGGAAGAAAATCTATAACCACAAATGATTTTATCTACATTTCAAATATTTTCTAACACACCTTACTATTACTATTGTTTAAGTCATAAATGATCATGAAATCTGATAACTGCTCAAACTACTGTACAAAAAAACAATCATAAGTCCACTCCTGTCTTATATTATACACTGTACTAAATAATGAATTTAATATTACTCTGGCAGAAATAAGTGAATAATATGGAAGTTGAAAATAGATATGTAGTTCTTAAAATTGCTCATTGTTGACAGTGTGGTAGTCCTGGAAAGTGTAGATTAGCTTGATCTGAACAGAACATTTTCAGATTTGTGGGTCATTACACTTTGCCTTTGGGAGTGGAACAGAACTTTGGAGAGTATAGCTGAATTTCCCCTGGTACATTACTCATAGACCCAATGCATTTGTTAGTATCTTTAATTCTTAATTTTTTAGTCCTTTCCCCACCGATTTGTTAATTGTTACATTCTTTGCACTCCTGTCTCCAAATAATATCATTTTCCAGTTTTAATCTTTAGGGGACTTAACTGCTTTCTATAATGATTATAAATTTATTGAAAAATGAAAATTAATCAGGGAACAACCAAACTTCTTTTTCAAATTGCCAGTGATATTATAGCAGTTTTGGTGATACTGAATCCAAGTCTATTTTCAGTTTTTTTTAAATTGGCTCTAGTTTTGCAGATGCAGAGTTTTCTTCAAAAAGTTGTTTTTGTTTACTTTCTCTCTCTGATGACAGATGTACTACAAAATCTGGACCTATCTTTTTATTTCTAGTGTTGTATTATTCTTTTTTCAGTACGGTAGTTAAGATTATATTTTATTTTAATTTTTAATTATGGTTTTACATTTTCCTGTTCCACTTTCGCAAAGATAGGAGTTCTAAACTAAGAGGGTGCTCAAACTACCCTTTTTCTGTGATAAAATAAGAGTTCTTCAAGTGTAGGTTGTTTGTAACAATTGTAATGAATACATTCTTCATCGGGAGAACCATCATTGACTTAGTCAAGCAATATATCTTGCACACTTTGTAATTCCGTTAGGTGACTAAGGTAAGTTTTGGGTTACCAATAAGGTTTGTTAAAAATGTATGAAGTGCATAAACAGTGGACAAATGGAAAAAAGAAAGTTTAAATTTTGAAGTGCCTTTTGGGTGGTGAGAGCCAAGAAACCATTTCAAACTGTTACTTTTGTATATAAAATACTTCAATAGATTTGAAAAAATGTAAGTCGGTGTGAACGGATCTGGAGTCAAAAGACAACCTATGCCACTCAGCACAAATGTTCCTGTTTCAGTGTTTCAAACACTGAAATTCTGTTATCAGAAGGCAAACACATGTGGGCTGTCAGTAGCAGTTGTTCTGAATTTGAAGGAAACGCTTTTCACTCCTCAGCAGTTCTTTCAGGAATGAACTCAGGGGTCTGATGCAAAACCTTAAGCTGTCTTTAAGATAGTATCTGAACATCTAGGATAAATGAGAAGTTCTGGAGTCAACAATATATTCACCACTTAGCATAGATGTTTTCTGAGAGTTTAACAGACACTCAGAAATTCTATTGTCAGAGGAAGAAGAGGAGTGGGCTGTGTCAGTAACAATAGATCTGAATTTAAGGAAATGCTTCAACCCTTCAGCAGTTCTTCCAGGAATCACTGAGTTCTTCCAGGAAGAACAAGACCTCAATCTGTGTGACATCTTCCAAGACCTCTTCCAACAAGACTTCAATCTGTGTGAACAATAGCATCTGAACCTTTGGCATCTAGGATAAATGAGAACTGTCTTAAGCCAGACTTCTTCCATATTTCAGTGAAATCAGGAATTTCAACAATGCTACAGCAAAAAATACTCCTGTAAAAACCCCTGAACTACTTATCAAACTTAATGTTTTGATATCAAGATGATGAACATCTTCCTTGGACACCAAAGTGGTTATGTGAAATTCCTGTCTAATTTGCATGCGAGATAGTCAAGCACAACAGAATAATTCTAAAAAGGCAACATGGCCTACAAGAAAAACACAACAGTTGGTGCAGGAAACATCATAGTTTGGTTATCAAGGAAAAAATAATTCTCCCAGTTCTGGACATTAAACTTGACCTAATGAAGAAATTTGTGAAAGAAATGAATAGAAATGGAATGGTTCAAGTATAACTGCAGATTTTTTCCTGGACTGAGGAATTAAAAACTTAAAGCAGGAATCTTTGATGGTACTCAGATTTGCAAGCTCATCAATGATTTTGATTTCATAATAGAAATGACACACACAAGCATTTGCATGGAACAGTTTTTTTTTTAAGAAACACTGGGGAATCATAAAACACCCCTATCTGAAGAATCAGATCACCATGTAGTTACAAACTTGTAGAATTTGGGAGGTAGAATGATGATTTAGGTACACTTTCTCCATAGCTACGTACAATGATTTCCTGAAAATCTTTGTGATTTCAGTGAGGAACAAGAAGAGAGAACACAAGGTATCAGAGTGATGGAAGAAAGATATCAGGGTAGATGGAACTGTTGCATTTTTTATTTTTTCATTATTTTACATTAAAAACATTTAAAAACTGTGTGATGTGCTATGGGAAGAAGTGTATTCTGTGCACGTTTTTTAATTCTGTGATCCCTACACCTAGCCACCTACAAGTCGAATTCTGAATACAGAAAGAAACAAGCGTTTTTAGCAAGGATTGATAAGAAAATATTCTTTAAATATATTTTCAAGGGCACATCAGCTATAGATTTTGACTCTTATCGTGTCCTTCATGAAGGAATATACTTTTTGCCTCGACACAATGGAGAACAATAATTTAAATATATTTTCCACTAAACTGTAAAAGACATATACAGATATTGAAGTTAAATTAACACTTATATTGAAACATGATTTTTATAATGCAAAGAGAAACATTGGTCTCACGGACTGCCGTATGTTATTAGGCGTTGAATGTGGGATGTAAAGGTAAAATAAATTATAGAACTGTTTCAATTGATTCTTGTATATCTTTAGAGTATTCTGAAACATATTTTATATTATAAAAACATGAAAATAATTGAAAAATATCGAAATTGTTAAAAAGATTCAAATTTTTGAAAGAAAATTGAAATTGTTGAAAAACTTTTTAATATTGTAAAACATTGAAATTGCCTCTAAATCTGTACAGTCTCCACCATTGTCTAAATCCATACTGCTTTGATCTGACTAGTCTTTGTGGGCTAGCTAGGAATTCGTCAGGAATCATTTTTGTCCTTTTTTACTGTCCCAACAAGTTAATTTCTCTTCATCAGTTCAACAAAACTTCTGCAGATTTAAATCTATTGTCTAAAGTGACATTTTTGTTAGACCTTTCAATAGGTTTGCATCCATGAAGCGTAGCTTGAGTAGGGTACTAAATTTTTCTTTTCTTGAGCTGGGATCATCCGAACGATATTGAGCAATCCATTACAATATTTTAAAAGTAAAAATATTAAATAAATATTTGAGAAAGTTGCCCAAGAGGGTTTCTGGAAACACCCATCTCACAGACCACTTACACACTAAGAGAACAAACAGTCTCTCATATGGAAAGAGAAACTACCAGTCTCGCAGACAGCCATGATATCCAAATATGCCCCTTAAATGCCGACCGCTTCAGCAGAACTAAACAAAAATCTGCTGAGTGATAGAAGAGGGTCAGGGAGGAAGCTACTATGACTGTCAACGCTCTCGCCTACTCATATTGCCCATTATTGCATAAACCAATTTCACTTGGTGCCTGTCAGACCGATGTATCCATATAAGTGTTAATGGTGGCTGGAATGCAACTCTCTTCGTAACATGCAGCCAAGAAAATCAAAAAGACAGAGATCTCTAGTACAATAATTGTAAACTGAGTCTTCAGATTCCAATATCACAGTGGAGTTCGTATATTCAGTTTATATGGATTTGGTAATATGTGTACATTATTTTTCGTAGCAACATTTTTTCATGTAAACATTTTTGGTGTATGTTGTTTTTTCTGTAAAATATACATTTTCACAAAAAAATAGAGCCAATCAAGCAAAACCAAAGACTTATTTAAATTCAGAATTATGAAGTAATCATAAAATCACCCTCAATTGGATTATGAATATGCTTAATCCTATAATGGGCAATAAAATATTTATTCCTCAGTGTACAGAACTACAGAAAATAAGAAACAGTAGGAAGCTTAATATAACAAGCAGGGGAGCCAACACCCAAATATATTATTTCTTAACGAGAGGGGGAAAAAAAAATAGATAGAAATAGAAATTTCTTATATTGTAACTCCAGAAATTTAATATTTTAGATATATTACACTTTCAGTAATTTAAAATGAACAGGAACTTTTTATCATTTTTACCTTTTAAAAAGTATTTTGAGTGTTTTTGCCAATGAATGTTTCACTTCTGCATATAATACTAAGACTGCTCTAAATTTCCAGCTCAGTGTTCTATAAAACACACATTTTTTTAAAACTGAAAACCAATTTTATCTGTTGTTATCAGAGCTTTAGTGTTTGCATCAACATCAGTTAAACAATTACTAACCATTCCTATGCTTTTAACTGTTGAAAGTTGGGATCGTTGGTAATAATTCAATCGTGTTTTTGTTCCCACCATTTTCATTTGAGAGTATGTGAAATTTCATAACAACATTAACATAAATAACTTCAGTGAATTCTTATTTATGCTAAGCAAAGAAGCTTGTAAGTTGGTATTATTGGATGAGGTATGAATGGTGTATTTTTAAGGTACTGTTTTACTATTTTGTCTTAATCTTAAGAAATATTCATGAAATGTTTCATTGTATTGCGTAATTTCAAGAACAGTAGAAAGATTTCCAGAGTATTTTTACTCTGGCTCATGTTTTTCTCAGACTTTTCTTAGTAATGTTGAAAAGAATCACTGTATTATAGATACTCCTGTGCCAATCTCTATTACATTTTTCAATTTTGATAAAATAACTGATATCTTTTTCCTGTTAATAAATAAAAAAATTGAAAATCTTATGGTAGCTCGTGCCAGTCATTAGTAATTGACAATGGCTTATGCAATGGCAGTCTGCGAAGATAAAAAAACAAATAAGCTTTAATAGGTACAGGCTTACAGATGTAATAGAACACTAGAAATAGGCAAAATTATCTTTTTCTCCTCATAACATTAATTTCATAAAGGACATACATTTAGTCATTTTATTGACTTTTTTGACAATGAAGTTTTTGTTTTTTTTTTCCCTAAAGTCCAGTCTAGAGTCTGGATATACTAACTTATAGAGCATTTTTGCCATGTAAATGAAGAGGGGGAGATATAGTATTATGTGAAAATTGTTCTCTAGAATTTTTGTTGATAAAATTAGCATTGAGGGATCTTGTGAGATATGAATATTATGTAACTTAACTCTTCAGTGGAAAAAAATGAGTCAATCAGTGCTGGGTCAGGTCTAGGAGACATGAGAATTGCAAAACAAAATTTAAAATTACAATTTTAAAATTATTAATGTAAGTGTCTTACATGCTTTCTTTTAGTTTTAAGATATTAGTAAGTGACAAATAGGGAGCGAATTTCTATGTAAATACATATTTACTAAATAAGCTAATAGCAATACACTTTTGTATTATCTTTGTTTCATAATGTGTAGAGTTGAAAAATGCTACTTTTATTTTCCAAATTTTGGGTTGGGGTATTTGAATAAAAGTCCATATGTTTCCCAAATGTCTTATAAAATCATTTCATATAACCTATTAAGCTTAACAGTGAAATTTCATTTCATATGCATCAAAACAATAAAATGCATCTCAACAATAACAGCTGAAAAATTTTCAGCAATTCCTTAAACATTAGTGTTTTTTCAAACTTAAGGAGAATTGACAACGGAAAGGCAAGTTAAGATACTGAATGAAACTTATGTGAAATATACATCCCCTGTCTGGCCTTGAAGCCCTGTCTGCTGGGTGTAAGTGTCCTGCAAGGTGAAGGGAGGCATGAGGAGGCAGTGAACTGTTGATTTGTTTCACAGATGATCTTAAAACCTTCATGGTCTGTGGGAAACAGCCCTCGTTTCAGTATCCACACTACCCCCTTTCCTACCCTCTGAGGCTGCCACCCGGTAATTGCATGACGTCACAGTGATTTGGACATCAAAATTGCAACTTGTACAGCTCCTCATTGTCAGTTACAATCCATTCAGAGTACTGTTGATTCTGTTCTTAATCTCTCTATTAAGCCAGTTTAAAATGCCATAAGTAGCATAGACAGCCAGTGTTAAATTAGAAGTTACATTTCAGAATTTAAAGATGAAGGCTTATCAACTGACTATGAAATATTATTTTATCATAGTCATTTTTTTATCATATTAAGTCCATATTTAACTCCATATTTTGATAAAAAGAATTATGTATGTATTTACATATTTCATATATTTTAGTCCATGTATTTTCATCCATTCTTAGTCTGTTTCCTGGTGATAAAAGATAACTTTTTTTCTTCTTTACACTTACTTATTGTATGGCATGATGTAAATATAACACAGAAATTTAAAAATGAAATTTCTTATTGCCTTTTGGGTGCCTATTTAAAAACATTTTAATGTCTTTTTAGGTACCTAAACGTAAGTTCATAGTGCCTTAACATCCAATGTCTAATCGTTACACTGTGCTTTAGGCAAAGATAGTTGCAACATTTTGCACAGTGGTAGTTTGTTTTATTTTAAAAAATTGTTATAAAGCTTAAACTGCTGGTATTTTTGGGTTGCGGGTATTTCACCCAAACAATGGAAGTTCAACAATGGTTCCAATTCTGAGGCTCTGATGGGAAGGCCCTTTAGAAATAGAAAGAAACTAATTCCTTCCAGTTGAGATATGAGTTTTGCTATCGCTGCAGGATTAATGAAGCAAAAGCAATAGGTAAGATTTTGGATTACTTACTGGATTGGATTGTTTCTTTACTGGGATGTGAAGCCATTTATGCTTGTCCTGTCACAATAACAAACTCATGGTTTTGAAAAAAGTGTGGATTGATTTAGCGACCATAACGAAACTAATGTAATTTTGCAAGCTCAGTCATCGAATACCGCGAGCGGAAAGGCGTAGTTTACAATCTCAAACTTTTAAGGCGCAGTGCGCTTTGCTATGCGTGCACAGGCGTATCTAGGTATTCAGGCGCCCCTGGCAAGCATAGAAATTGCGCCCCTGACCGGATACTTCCAATTAGGATAGTTGTTATTTGTTTTAGCGGGCATAATATAAATAGCGCCCCTTATGAGTGGCGCCCATGGCACGTGTCATGTCTGCCATACCGTAGCGTGTCATGCCTCTGTACGCGTATCCAATTTCAAAGGGAGGCTCCGGGCTACGCGGTAAACTTGAATCATTCTTGAGTCTGTCCACGTATTTCCAATGTAGTAACTGGGAGAATGCGACCTTCGGATATTCATAAACCATCGTGTATATCCAATAATGCTTTCATTAGAAACTAAATAAAACTATAAACATTTGATACATCAATCCTGGGAGGGCAGTAGTGCAGAGGGCTACGAGGAAAAGAAATGGGTCTCTCCGAAGCTTTGTGCAACCCTTCCGCCACAAATATTCGACGAATCCAAGACATTCTCTTTGTTCCAAGTACGTGCCTCATGTAAACGGCCGCGCTATAGCCGACCTTTGTCACCATTGCCATTGTTGTGCTGCACCCATGATGCAAAGACATACATTATGACTGCACCTTAAACTTTGAAGATTGGTATTTATCGAACAGTAATGGTACTGAATTACTTATTTGTATTGTAAGCTACCTCGAACAGAATATGTTGAATATTTGAGTCATAGGCAGTAACAAATATATTTGATGTCAGTGAAGGATGAAAATCTATATTTATTGCCGAAAAGGAAAACGAAGGGCTATATCAGTATTTGAATTTTGACTTAAAGAAAACGCGTATTGAGAAGAGGGAACTTTGTCCAGAAACATGAAAACATTGATTTTGTAATTTTCAATATAAAATGGCATTAATAAAATTTAACATAAATCGCTAACTGTGTATGATTTTAAATGTAATTTGTTAATTCCTGCAGTAAACCCTTAATATCTCCCTGGTTCCATGGTAGGTACGATATTCTGTATGTTCCCGAGGAACTAAATTATCGTTGTAACTATGAATTATGTGAGCCATAAGCCACGCACGCACTGAATTGTTATGGCCAATACCTACCAAGTATAATAATTAATAATGTTGTCAGTCCCGGTTTGTCCTAGTAGCATTTCTAGCACGTGTTACAGGCCCCACACTTCCTGAGAAAAAATGCCTTAAAAAAAATTTTGCCGTTATGAAATTTACGAACTTACTGTAAAAATGACTGAATCAAAAGTATGTAAATGAAGTTAAAGTTAAACAATCAACCGTTTCAGATTTATTAATTTGTTAGTGCATAAATTAAATCAGAAAAGAATCAGCTGATTCTCTTATGTTCGTATTTATCGCGGAAATGTTTCTTTGAGTAGTCAAGCTTTATCCGCACGATTTCTACTGCGATGCTGAATTTATCACTCTTACTTTTACTTCAATCATATACCAGTGGCGTAGCGTCAGGGGACGCTGAGATGCTGAGCATTCCCGTATATAAAAACCTTAAATACTGTATTGATAATCTTAGAAGTGGTCTGTTGAGTGAAACACGTTTTTTATTAATTTTAAATTGATTTCCTATGATTGAATTTGGCGGGCTGTTGAAGCTGGCTTGTGATTGCTTGGAAGCTAAAATGCTTCTAGCGTCTGCCGAGAGATTGCGACGAGCAATGACGCATGCGCAGATGACGAGGTTCCCCTCTCCCCTCTTCATCCCTGGCCCAGAGAAACCCGACTGCTTTACGCTAGCATCTACTGCGTAAAGAAGCTCGTTTGTGCACGAGAGCGCAGCACACTTCAGGCAGTCAGTAAATTCTCTCTCTCTCTCACTCGAGAGTCCCCGCTTGGTCATGGGTACAAACTGTAGAAAACTGTGCCTGTCTACTATTTCTTAATTAATATCCAAGAAATTCTATTATCTCTTAAATAGATTACATATTATTTAAGTCTGCAATGTATAAATTAACAAATGGTCTTATTGCCATTCGCGTATAAGAATTAAAACTGAGCCATTGTATAATTTGCTTTCAAGACATCGGCAGCCCTGACTGCTGTGAGGATTTTGTGGGAAGCGTCTACACCGTCGTAAGCAATCGAGATCGTGGGTAGTTCCAATGTATCTGCCTTGTGTTGCGTTCGCCAGTTAGTGAAGTACAAGTGAAGTAGTTGATAGTGACATTGTGTGTTATTGTTGAGCATCCCCAAACGTGCGAGTCACGCTACGCCACTGCCATATACAAAGTTTAAAATCGTTGAAACATAATTCAAGCTTTAAAATAAGTAACAGTTTTGTAACCTTATTAAATTACGAGGGTAACTCAAAAATAAGTTTCACTATTTAAAAACAAAAACATTTCACAAAATTGAAGACGTTATATTTTGAAAATTACATACTTCTATACACATTACTGTAATGAAAATTACATACAACTATTTTTCTACATAATTCACTTGCAATTCAATTCATTTTTACTTTCCCGTATTCGTACGTACATACGGAGTAATGTATGTAGTATAGGGAAAGTTATTTAATGCTGCGGAAAATAGATTTTGAGATTTTAACGGAAATACACGTTTTGGGATCCCCTGATACCGAAAAAGTTTATTTTTCAAAACATCCGTCCGTCAGTCTGTCCGGCCGGCCGTACGATTTCTTCCAAAATGGATATTCCCCAAACGATCTGCTTCCACTCGAGACGCCGCGATTTTGAAAAACTTACTTCAGAATTTGGGGGTACTTTACATGAAAGCCCCCGGACATTTTCAAACTTTTCTCAAAAACTACTCCAAATCTTTCTTTAAATTTGTTGTAAGAATAGAGTAGAATACACTTAAGGTGGCATAGGCCCGATTTTCACAGTTAACTCTGAATTTTTGAAAACTATACGTACGTATAGTATATTATACGTATACGTATGTATAGTATAGAGAAAGTTATGTAATGCTGCGCGAAAAAACTGCGGATTTTCGGCAGAAAAACTCTTATTACAGGGCCCTGGTAACGAAAAACTGGATAAATCCAGTCGCTAAATTAAGAAAAAATCTGTCAACACGTGGTGCAGCCAGAATCCCTTTTTTGTGGGTTCTTCATACCGAAAAACCAATAGAAAGCAAAACGTCTGTCCGTCCGTCTGTCTGTCCGTCTGTGTGTGAACAACGCTAGCGACTAAACCGATCCGATTTTCTCCTTAATTGATACTCCCCAATCGATATGGCTGATCTAGTGGCGCCTTGAATTTGAAACCGATATTTTATTTTAATGGTACTTTACATGAAGCCTCCCAGACATTTTTGAAATTTCTTAAAAAAGGGCTCCAAATTTTTTCTTTAAGTTTCTTATAAGAATAGAGTAAAATACACTTATTAAGATGGCAAAGATTCGATTTTAATGGTTAACTCTAAATTTTCGAAAATTTTCGAAAATGCGAAAATATGAATTTTATTCGGCGTCTTCCTCCTACTACAAAATTGAAGACAGAGATATTTCGTCAAATAAAAATTGTTCTTCATAGTGAGTGTTTTCTTTAAGGTCATGTATATTTTTTGAAAAAATTACTCGTTTTCGCGCAATATTGCGTGCAAATGTGCAATTTTAAAAAATTACACAAACATGATTTTCTCAAAAACGGCTCCAAATTTTGTTCTTTAAACTTTTAGTAGGGATAGTGCTAAATTTACTCTATGAAATGACTTAATTCCGATATTGCTCTATTTTTTTGTTTTTTTTAATTACAATTTTTTTGACTTGGCTCCAATATCGTTAATATTTACATTAGTGCCTATTTGTTCACACTATTATATTAATAAGTACATATACTTTAAATAATGTCAAATAAAGTTTCTCGAAAATTGAATAGTTTTCTATGAAAACTAGCTCAAAATTCCGTATTTTCAGAAACGCTCAAACGCCAGTTCCTCAAAAATGGCCTCAAATTTTTTGTTCAAGCTTTTCGAATGGATAGTGCACTCTTTAATATGGCGTAAAGTTCATTTTGGGATATTTTTTTTGTTTTTTCAAAAATTATACAAATGTAATTTTTTTGAAAGATTTCACACATCTTTAATATGCACATTACAAGCAATCTGTAAACATAATTATTTTTGTAACTGTAAGTGCTTCAAATGACTTCCAATGAAGTTTTTCGAAAACTCAAAAATTTTCTGTGAGAAAGCTTCAAATTTCGCTAAACGCCATTTTCTTGCAAACGGCTCTAAATTTTTCTACCGAAATTGTCATTTTGGACAAGGTTTAACTGTTTTTGTAATATTCTTAAAATAAAAAATTTTATTTTACTATTAGGAAACCGACAAATTAATAAGATGCAAAAAAAAAATATAGTTTGGGCGGCGATAGATGGCAGCTGTCATGACTCATGAGTATTGGCAAGTCCGAATAGCTAGCCGAGACCAAACGAAACAGAAAACTAATACGGGAAAGTCTGTGCCATTCTGTAGCACCACTAGTTTCTTTCTCGACTTACGAAGTTCTTCGTATGAAGAGGAAGTTATCGTGGCGTAGCCTGAGTTTTCGCTTAGGGTATGTAACTCGAGAAATGAGAAAATAATTTAAAACTTTAATTATAATTTAAGTATTTCTCATTCACCAATACCATTTCTGTCACTTTGATCAATTAGAGCACACAAATAATTTGTATATTTAAAATAAAAACTGATCCAGTGAAAGTAATAATGGTTCACGTACTTCATGTAGTTTACTAATTGAAAGTTAGAAAAAGTTGACTTATGTTCACTACCTAGCAAAATATAAATGTGTGTCCTCATACTTTAATAATAAGAGCCCTATCAAACCCAATGATTTTCAAAATTGTCCAATTCATATCATTTCGAACCCAATAGAATTGGCATAATTTATAAAATGGAAAACAATGATCTGTAATAAAAATATAATAGGATAGAGAAAATCAATCAATATGCAGACACGTAATGAAAAGCAGTTGACAGTTGTCCTTTTTGCTGCTTACATTAAGAGCTTCATCCAGTATGGCGAAGATAAACGAGGCTTTAGAAATTTTATTTTTAATTTCATGGGACATTACCGTGCTTACACTTGAAATTCAGTGAATCTGAATTTCTGGTGAAATTACTCGAAACACCGGAATTTTCTTATCATCCTTGTCAGTTTTATCATTTTTCATTATTTCACTTATATATTACATGAAATTTTCTCTATTTGATGATCCCCTATTTTCATTATGGCTAGAAAATACAAGCCATTGTCTTCCAAAAAAGCATACAGCTCGAATGAAGTGTGACAGAATTTCCTTATTTTCCCTTATACCACCGTTGTATTCCTCAACATAGCCTGTGTTGGCTGTTTAAATAAAATTCTATCTTCTCATATCTTTTACAAATATTTTTAACTGTTTCTCGCATGCTATAATTTGTGCACAAAAATACGACTCCATAATTATGTAGGCACTTTGGATCGCGTGGTGCTCGCCATTCCAGGACACAGATGTGTATTGCACAGTCACATACCCTTGTGCATTCAACCAGCACAATCCCTAACCTAAATTGGCTACAAATATATAGTTGCTAAATGCATTAAAATAAGGTAATAAAACTTAAATAAAGGGACAATGTTCATTAATTAACCTTGTTCTCTTACAGACACCGAAGAGAACGATGAAGTTTCGTAAAGTTTTGCTTTTTCATGGGCACCACGGTAGTCACCCTGGATGTAACGGGGCCCGGTGCATCTGATTAACAGCGCAGGCTAGGCGGCATTTCATAATGACTCGTTCATCCTTGTAAAGAATCGAGTTCTCAATGGCGCAATGTTTGAAATATAATGAAATATTTTGTAGTAGAAAAAGAAAATAACAAATTGACAATTTACAATTACTTTAAAATAAAATAGCTGATATTGTCAGGGTATGTAACACATCACCCACATCCATGGACGCTACGCCCCTGGAAGTTATGTAATCAGGCGTCACAAAATGGTGAATATCTGCCTGAATTCCATAAGCATCGGTTAATATTCAGAATCAAAACGACCTCCTTGAGGGTCGGGGACGACGGAGAGCCGGGCATTTTAATGTTTATAGGTAGTCTGCTTCGGAACGTTACAGCAAGCGCCTGGATGCTCGACTGTTCAAATATTGTCGTTTGTTAATAGCACTATGCGTACTATAGAACTGGTATATACTGTTTCTTACATACGGTACATAAGGATTTAGTAGCAGAAATTTCATTTCTTTCTATTTATAAAAATTATAACATTTACATTCATTGATACACTTATAACTAGGGCTTGGACTTTAAGGTAACAAAAAAACCAAAATATTTATTTTTTATGTGCTTAAAAGCGCAAAATATATTTTAAAACGACGAAATTATTTATTTATTACCCATATGTAAAGCCGAAACCAAGATCGAGAGATGTCTCGAATTAAAACTGATGTCATCCTATACTCTGCATATTTCGGCTTTGCAATCTGAGAAAGTTTGGAAGCTGCTCAAGTTTTCAATGTATGATATCGTTCGGAGTGTCATTGGCTGAATCGACAGTAGTGTTACAAATGACGCTGAGACGATTTGACAGGGCATAAACAAAACTGACTCCATTCACGCCGGAGAAATCCTATAGTAATATTCAGAGGCGGGATTTCGGATCTTTTATTGGAGGGGCAAATTTGGGGGCGGGGGAAGTATTTTCTAATAAAAAATTAAAATTACAGTTTAAAAATAATTTAATCTCCCTTCGTTTAAACAATATTAAATTGAATAAAAATGTA